>KK113016.1:249289-263624 GCA_000611955.2 Stegodyphus mimosarum | reverse complement strand
AAATTGAAAAATAAAAAAAAAAAAAAACCTTCCACAAAAAAAAAAAAAAAAAAAAAAAAAAAAAAATCAAGTTATGATTTAAATTTACAAATTATTTTTGAATAAGCATGGTGAGGAAATCTTAAGATTTATAGTCATATAAACATTAAAAATATAACAATATTTTTTTATAAAATCTTTGGAATAAATCAGAAGCAGAACAAAGTAATAATTCGTGGATAAAAATAAGAAACTCATGAAGAGTATATAAAACCAATCTCAGCTTTGTTATCTCACTACACTCTTTTTGGATACTGGATAAAACTGGATGAAATATTTTTTATTTAAAATTGGACATCTGATCAAATGAATGAATGGAAAATGGCAATATACGAAAAAAAAAGAGTGTATTTTTTAAAATCTTTACCTCATTCGCGTTAAATGGAAATATTGTCATGAATATTTCGATTAATAAGGGGAAGGTAAAACTTTCAAACACAAGCATGCAAACAATAAAGTAAACAGATCGCAATTTCTTTAATTTTTAAATACTTAAACTTCGTTTTCATGCAACACTGATTTTCTTATTTATCAGTTAGGAATTTTATATGCTGAATTTAGGAAGCTCGAATTAAAATTTAATTCAAAATTTTAATAGTTTTCTAGTTTTTTAATAATTCCATTTTATTTGTGAAGTATTACCAAATATTTTAAGCAGTCTTTCCATTGTTAAGCCGGAAATATTTGAAATAATCAATTTAGACTGAGTATATATGTAAACTTAAAACATTAAAAAATTAGAATCAAAATAAGGCAAATTCCCAACAATATTAATAATTGCAACTGTGGATAGGAGGTCACGCATTGTACTTAAACAAATCAAAATTAATAGAAGAATTCATCAGTTGAATAAACTCGAAAAATAAAAATGCGAAAATGAAAAATTAATTAGAATTATAAGAACTATAAAAACATAAAAATAAAAATATTAATCTCCTTTTACTGAAACTCAAATTCAGAACTCTTCAGGGGAAAATTAATTAAAGTTTCACAAAAGTCGATTAATATGTTTGGAATGCATGTTTCGTTCTTCTGAAACGTTTGAGATCAATAACCAAAAGAGAACAGTTAAATTTTCAATTAAAACTGTACAATTAGATTAAAACCGAAAGATCGAATCTCAAATGTATTTAGAATTTTCCCTTTTTCCCTTTTAAGAAATGAAATGTTCTTGAAATTTTAATTCATTTATCCCTGAAGAGTTTGGAATTGGAGTTTCAGTAAAAGGATAATAATTTTATTTTTATAATTTTATAGTTCTTATAATTTTTATTAATTTTTCATTTCGCATTTTTATTTTTCGAGTTAATTCTACTGACGAATTCTTCTATTAATTTTGATTTATTTAGATACAGCGTGTGATCTCTTCTCCAAGGTTGTAATTATTAATATTGTTGGGGAATCGCCTTCTTCTCATTCCAGTTTAATTTTACTTTTGATGCTTTAAGTTTAATTTACTTCAATCCTGCAGCTATAGCGCAGGACTAGTTAAAAATTTTTGTTTTTAATTTTTGGCAAACTACAATGTTTATATATATATACGTTATCTTTCTTCTAGCATAGAAGGTGCTATATGTCTCCATCCTTCGTTTTATGTCCATAACAATTTTCAAATAAAGACATTGCTTTCAAATGTTATCACCATATATTATTTAAAAAAATATGTAAATTTTTGTCATTTAAAAGAAATAATATAGCAAATATAAAAAAATGTATAGTAGTGCTTTATCAGGAATTCTAAAAATATGCCGTTTTGAAATATCTTGTCATTTTGCCGTTGAATTTAATGCGGTATAAGAGCGAAGAAAGTAATGTTTAACAATTAAAGTTAAAAGGCCAAAATGCTAGTAACAAAAAAACAGGAAGAGCTGTGTAAGTTACCTTTCTGAGAAAACAGAACACAGAACTGAGAACAGAAACAGAACACAGACCTGAGAAAAGACTTAAAAAATAATTTTTAACGTATGCTGCTTTTAAAAATTTTGTTATTTTGATATTTAATTTTATGTGTCGTAAGTACGAAGAAATTGGTGTTTAATAATAAAGTTACAAAGTTACAAATAAGACAACACTGTCCACTGTCTACATAGACGTGTTTATACAGTCAATTTGACGGACGATAATACTCAGTGTTACACAGTTCGTCTTGTAGCAGATTTCCATTTGGAGCAGGAAATACAGCGTACGGAGTGGTCAGCATGCTCATGTGGCCAGAATCAGAAGAAGCATGCATCTGGCAGAATATGCTAGTGAAATATGTTGTTGTTCGGCAAAGATCTTTGATCACTTTAAGAGTTACAGACTGTCATTGTAGAGGAATGGAGAACATTGCTTTATATTAACCGGAACGGTGATAGGAAAATTTTATAATCTACCTTATTGAATTATTACCTCTTACCTTATTGATTTTATTATCTACTTTATTGCTTAGAAACCTAAACACTGATGAGATGAAATGACAACAGGCCGAAAACAAAATAGGAAAGAGTATGGCAACATTTAACGCTGTATCAGAAATTTAAAAAGCATGCTGCTTTTAAAAGGTTTTTCATTTTAAGGTTTTAAATTACGTGGTATGAGTGTTTATGTGGCGTGTGTAAAGAAAGCGAAGTTTAATAAGGCAGTAAAAAACGCAATCAATTTATGTTAACAGGAGTAAATCCAAGAGCAGATTGGTAAACTGCGAGTTTAGCGAGAACATAAACCTTTTTTTTTAAACTTTAATAATCTTTCTGGTGCGAATTTAAAATCTGAATCCTTTCAGTTTTTTAATACACGTGTTTGCAGTGTTACACATCTTACATCTTAAGAAGTCATCCGATTTTTCTGCTACTGGATGAAACAGACCAAGAAGGATTTTTGAATAATACCTTAGACTCTAAGGCCATCTGTTAAAATGTCTTTATACGTAAAAGGGAAAATCCTTTGGAGCTTTGTTTATTATTAATAAAGTTCCGCAGCAAAGTCTTTCTTAAAAGTAAAAAATCTCCCTTATCATAACATTCATTTGGAATAATATTTGGAAATTCAATATGAATGATTAATGGAATCCATTGAATTCCATTTACCCACTTGTAAAATTAACTTATGAATAAAATTAAGCAAATAATTTGTAAAATTAAACCCTTGAATGGGAATGTATGATGAATTAATTACTTAAAAGGATTAAGTTCTTCAAAAAATGAATGCTAAGTTTGCAAGTATGACAGGCAATTAATGGAGCATAAAAATGTTACGACAACAAATTTCAAATTTATTTGAGACATCCTTCGTCGAACTTACTCGTATATGACTCAGGATATACAGAAACAATACGGAAAGACTTTTTCTTCCAATTTTTAAAGTACAATGAACTTGTTAGAAACCAAGAACGATAGATTAAACAATGAACTAAATGCTAGTTTCATTTTTAATTCGTGCTTTGTTCCTGAAATTACCAGAGAGCAAGCCATTTTGAAAATTGCTTTTGCCCTTGCTAAATAATTTTAACGGAAGTTTTGAATATCGTCTAGAAGTACGCTGTTCTGGAAAGAACTCCAGAGTTTAAAATTCAAGCAAGTTTATAGAAAAGTCAGTCAATTCTAATTTATTTATAGCTAAAAAACACATACAAAAAGTCTAATTTAAAGCGTGATGGTAAGCGTCGAATCAAAAGCATAATCTGCCATGTACAATTCAATAAATATCTCCAAATTCTACAAGAAATCTAAATCTAATGACATTGATCGCATCTAATTCTACATATGATGGTTCGGTGGTAAAGTAGGTTCAATACATAGTCGATTTAGTTTTAAAAGGAATATAATAGAAATATCGTAAATAAATCTATCGAAATAATCTGACATGTAATAATTGCGCAACATCTACACACAAACAAAAAATCCTTTTCACTGTGACCATTTCTCCAACTGACACATTATAAATATGCTTTTGGGGTTTTGTGGACCATAATAAGCAGTTTGAGAAATTAGGCTCTGTGTGAGCTTCACATTGAGTGAGTTTATAAGGTATTTCTCCCGCCTTCTTAGGATGTAGTGGTCAGCACGCTCGGCGCGTATTCGAGAGGTCCGTGGTTAGAGTCCTGGCGAGGACACTGATAATTTTTCACGTCTCTCAGCATCAAAAACCCTAGTGTCTCTACAGTAGCGCCTGAACAAAAAGGCGGTGGATGATGATTTTCCACCACCAGGATTTGGCGATTGGGTCCCCTAATCCCCAATTACCCTTTAAAAGGGGTATTATTTAAGGTATTTCTCCCTCCTTCTTAGCAGGCCTTCGTGGTTTAGTGGTAAGCACACCCGGCGCGAAGAGGTCTGTGGTTCGAGTCCCAGCGAGAGCATTGGTCTTTTTTCACATTTCTCCTGCTTTCGAAAGTATCTAATGTCTCTACAAGATGAAAGTAAAATTTCCTGCGAGGAAAATGGAAAGTAGGTATTCTCATTTGTCTAAATTGAAGGCGATTTTATTATTTGCTGTGTTGCCATTCAGTAGTATTGAAAAGTGTATTTAGATCAGTACAATCGAGCTAGAGTTTAATGGATCATCATCAACGCCCCAGAGTTCAAAGGATCAATTTATGTCATCCAGAGAGCAGCTGTTTTTTGAATTTCTAGGAGATAGCATGACCTATTAGTATTGAATATATGATATCCTTGAAAAAAATTGATTAAGTTTCTTACTTCTGAATACTGAAACATTTACAATTCAACTAGCACTTCAATTTTTTTCCCCTCTCAGATTGGATAAAATAAATTTCTGAACCAAATTTTCTAGTGTTATATTACAATATTAGTATTTCTTGCGGTTTTTATTCGAAGTATTATGTTATCTGAAGCTCTATATATTTTTTGAATCACTGCACACACTGCGCATTGTTTGAAGCATATCATAGGGAATTTTTTGAAAAAGATGACTGCAATACATTTACTATTTCTGTACAAAAGTGATTGATTTTTTTATTATTATTCTTTTAAGTAGTATTGAAATAAGTGTCCAGCGTTTCTATTAATAAATATTGAACTTCGTAAACATGGTATTCTCTAACACAAATGTAATTTTTAAGTCTTTGACGTATACTAATCTCGAAATACTAAATCTTGAAAATGGAAAAATATGTTCAATAGCTAAGAATTAAAGCATTATATTAAAAATTAGATGTATATTTGCCCTACCGTTTAATTGTAGAAATTAATTTAATATAATATTGAAACCGTTTTTCTATAAACACTAACGCCGGCTAGCTCTAAATGTGTTTATTGACAGCACAAAAACTGTTACAAAGAAAATACACATCAAAACAGAATATACACTAAACTAGAACACCTAAGCATTTAGAATTAACGTTCGAGTCAACGGAGATAATATTGAAGAACTTATCCTTATCGCAGATGGAGGTCAACTGCTTAAGTTGTTTGTTCTCTTTGCCACTAGATGGCGTTACATAAAATAGTTCACACCAAAGACCAAGGCGTTTTGTTCGCGGAGTAACATTGCAAATAACTGCAATTACCTTCACGTCTTCGTTAATGAAATATGAAATAGCTAAGAGAAGGCATTTGCTAAAGAAATTGAAAGAAGCCATAAGGGCTGTATAAAAGCGCTCGATAAGATGTAAAGAAAAGAGCTCTACAAGAGGTAGTAGTTTGGTTATCCAAATGCTTCTGTTACAATACCTCATCGTATTTTTTGAAGTACTCTTAAGAATAAATTTATAAAGAAGCTGTTGAAATGTTATTTTTTTAATAACGCGAAAACATGTAATTTCTTAGCTTTTTAAATGAGAATATTAGTTTTAATCAATGCAATAATGTGTTCAGGTTCGTAAATGACGATGCGAAACTTAAAAGAAAAAATAATTAAAATTTCATTTCATTGAATGTCCTAAAAGTTTACTTAATGTCAGAATGCTTCTCCTTCTAGAGTGGACTCAGACTGGAGATAAGATAGTCTTAGAGAGGAGATTTTGACTTTCAAGAATAGATATATGGAGCAACCTGTTTTACCATAGTAAAAATAGAGATGCTGTCATTCAAATACCAAAATCTTTCATGAATACCTATGAGCTCAAAGCTGCCAATTTAGAGTGGTAAATGAAGGGTAAAATTTATAAAAACATTGCAACTATGGCGAATCCATCTAGAGATACATCTTATCAGTGCCGTTCTTAGATATGTTTTCACCAGAGGCCAAAAGATGAATACATGCTTCTTATAATCAAATTAAATATATCTATTTTATTTCAACTAACATAAATACACCAAGTCGTGCAAAAACTCTTAAAATAATTTTATAACTTTATATATATATATATGTATATAATATATCATAATACATGTAAACTATTTAGTTTTAAATTCAAAAGTACGTTTCAATAAACAGCAAATAACATTGAAATAATGCAAATGGTAATATAATTACTTTCAAAAGTACTGAATTAAAATTAAAACTCTTTTTTAATTTCATTTTTCTCGAGTTTAACAAAGTGAAATCTAAAATAAATTTTTTAAGTCATACGTCACAGAAAAAATAGTAATATTTGAAAACGTTTTCGTCTCTCTTTATGACAATGAAAAGTTTTTGCATAGCTCATATTAAACCTCTGAAATTTTTCTGAAACCTTCTTTCACAACAGAAATTCACAGCATTATAAATTCTGTTAACTCATATACTGAATTCGGATATGGTTAAACTAAACTGTGTTTTCGAATTACGTTAAAAAGTTTGATCCTGCTCTAGCGACCAAAATTATTAAAACAGCCTATTTCTGGTGGAATACCTAAAGCAGTGGTCCCCAAACATTTTGACTTGCGAAGCCTTTTTTAGAATCAACTGTTCTATCGGACCACCTTATCCTTATCCTGTGTCTTATAAGTTAATGTTGTTTAGGGTTATTACAGGAATAGGAAAAAAGTAGAGATAATAGAGGAATGCAATATTAAGTTGTAAGAATATTCTATCTTTTGGTGTGACAGCTGAAGTACGTGTTGAAACCGCACAGTAGAAGGGTAAAGAGAACCCTTTATTAACTCTTTAAAATTCCCAATGCGTCGACTTGACGCTAACACACTACGCCTCACTAGGCGGTAACTCAGATAACAAGAACTAAACTAAAAATTCGAAGTTATTAACAAGCAATAGAATTACTCTACAGGGCTCAGGTAATCCAGTTTCCTAAGATCTCGTCGCAATCTAGTGGCAGCAAAGTGATACCTGTTACGCTACGTTAACCAGCAATAAATGCAGAACAGAAGCTCACACTACAAAAATACAGCGCTTGCCCAACTTCTCTAACTTTCCCTTCTAGAATTCAGTATTTAAACCTTTTCTCCTCCAGGTAGAATCTGTATTACTTCATGCGCGCTACCAAATTTAAATATTCTAGCCTTGATAATTAGAAGAAATGAAAGCTTGTAGGAAAATAAGCATAAAATTAAACTTAACTCATTAGTTAAAACAAATATAGATACCTACAAAATGATAGCTAAGCAATTGTGCAGTGTCTATGAAATGAGTTTATGTTTCAAAATTTTTATATTTACTATAATATCTCAATTTATTCTCAACGTTATCATATCAGAATTTAGCCATACGTAAACTAACTTTTGAAATTTAAAAAATCAAACCAGTTTGTGCTATAACAGAAATATTATATTACTGCAAACGGCATCCTTAAGGTCGTTACAATAAGTTCGGTTCCTGCAAGTCATTCATTTCATGCACTTTAATTCAAACACATATTCATTCAAAATTTTCATTGCTCTATAAAAGACAACTGCAATTTAATTTTTATATTATATAACTACAGAGCACTGTAGACATAAATTAAGTCTTAGTACAAAAGTACATAAACGTTTAATGAAACACCTGTTGTTTCTTTTTCAGCACATGTTTCTTATTACAGGTTCAAATGTTTAATAGTAGAATGAATGCCCTTTTCCTCACAGAAGTTGATTCTGCATAATTTTTGGTACCTGTATAGGTGGAGAATCCTGCTTTACAGAGATGTGCAACTAGGGGGAAAACACAATACTAATTTTGCTTTCTCAAATCGAGATTTTTGAATTCATCTTTATGCAAATAATTTCGATAAAGCTTATTTTTGACATACTATTTTTAGTTTTGTGTAAGATGCGAAATCTATGAGCACCTCTCCTTTCAGCCAGTGGTCTAAAAATGGCAAGTTTTGATGTAATGTTATATCAGTGCTACAATTTACTGAATTGATGTATTTTTGAAACAGAAGTGACTAGGTTATTCGAAGAGATTTAAGCAGAGCGCAAAATATGATCTTACCTTGGACTCACCAGCGACGGAGCGGTAAAGTCGCTGAACAATGGTATTTCGACCCGAGTTAAAATTCCAACGAATAGGCTGGTTACATAGGCTTTTTCATGATTTTCTCAATATGAGACATAGATAAGAGTCAGTTTCCCTTAAGAAGTCCTCTTTAAAGGCATGCCTCCCCTTAGGCAGATAATTCTAGTACGTTTTGTCGTTATCAAACAAACCAAACATGATCGTGCTGGTAGCAGAGAGTGACTGCGAAATTATTTCGGTAGCAAGAGATTTCGAGATCTCTTGCTACCGAAATAATTTATGTGAGAATTTATTCTCACATAAGATTCATAGAAGATTTCGAGATCTCTTTAAATAACCATTTTTTATTTAAAATGAAAGTGTTTACAGTTATTACATTTAAAGAAGAAGAATTAAAAATAACTCAAGGAGAATATAAATGTAAGCTAAAATTCCTTTTAACAGAGAAGGAACATCACAAATTGCAAATTTTTGATAGGCTAAAGACTAAAATTGCAGAATAGTTGACTTAAAATTCAATTTACAACAAAATAAATCCGATTTCTTAACCAACCTGTTTATCAGGGCTTCTATTTATAATAGGAAAAATTATACAATTTGTACTGCTAAACGTCATCCTTAAGCTCAAAAACGTTTTATGGCCAAATGTCCCAAATAAAATGACAAACATACTATACTTCTGGTTTCTCCTGAATCCAATTTCACAATCTCAGCTTCTATTTACTAAAAATAACCAATTCTTCAAATAATAACAGCAGTTTACAAAAAGAAATGCTTTATAGGAATAAAGTTTAAAGGTTATACAAATATGCACCAAAAGCAAAATATAATGCTGTAATCGAACTGCAAAGTCGTTAGGTTTATTAATGCATGAGAATTGAAAAAGAAGTAATGCCCTCGCCGGACTCAAGCCTGGACCTTTCGAATACGCACCGAGTGTGCTACCTTTTCGCCACGAAGCCATGCTGGAAGGAGGGACAAAATACCTTATAGAACAAAAACAAACAAATACAAAATAATCTGAAATACATAAAAGAAAAATAAAAAGAATATTAAAATATTTGCATAAATTCTTGAAGTATGAGATACATTTAGTTTCTTAGTTTATCTTTACATCTGTTTACATTTCACTCAGTGTTAATGGCGCCATGTGAAATCTGCAGGTCTTTATGTGCTAATGTGTTGATGACGTTTACATTTTAAAAAAGGGTTTCAGTTATTTTATGGTGTTAAATAATAAAATAGACTTGTATATTTTATGCACTAAAAGCACACCTATAGGTGTGCTTTTATATATAAACTTATATATTAAATTTATAAGCTTATATTATATTATTGTAGCTAAAACCGATATATTAAATTTATAAGATTTATAAGCTTATATATTAAAGTGTGCTTTTAAAGATTTTTTTATCTTTAGACTACGTAAATACGTCTGCTAGTGTTATAAAGAGAAACTTATTGAACACTATACTTATTGAAACAAAGTCTGCGAATATGCCAAATTGCGCAAATCAAATTCTTGTAATTCGAGCGTTATTTGTATTCTAAATTAGCCTTTGTTCTGGGAACTGATTGTGATACTTTAATGCCCTCCCTTCTAACCTTTATTCTGTAAGAATACTTTTCGCTTAAAAATTCCCAAAGAAAGCATTACTTTCTTTGCATAGATGAAGTCCCGAGGTTTTTATTACGATTTAAAAAAATCTGATGTGTACTCTATATGACTTCCTTGTAAGAAATATTAAATTATACGCATTTTGCATTTCATTTAAACTTATTAGATTGAATTAAATCTACTTCATAGATAGCGCATAAACTACGTTAGAATAAATTAACTCTTTAAAATTCTCTATATTTGATTCCACAACGACACTCTGGCGCTAGCTTCGCTTAACAGCGTTACATCTCATTCATTTTATAACTCAGAATGCACAAAAATTATGTATATCATCTGGAAAAATACCTAATCGTTGGCACTTGTTCTATTCAAATACTATAATAAAACTAAAACGACGTGTAAAAGAAATTAAACGAACAATAAAAGAAACAATTTTTCACAGACGGTTCGGGATTTTTCATTCAATTAATTCAGTTCTCACTTCGCTACAACGCAAAAATACATAAAAACACAAAATATCTATACTAAAAATTAAAAAGTAAATCTTAAACACTTATTTCCTCGAATAAATTCCAAAAACGGATTAAGCATGATTTAATTCGCAATAATAAAAGAAGGCGTTATCTTTGTTGTTAAGTTTCTCTCGATTGACCACCAATCCACTATTCTGCTAAGTTTCAAATGTAAGCAAATACGGCTGTATGGCTAAAACATTAGGCTTAGCCGCACTCAAACAACTTTTAAATTGTTGATAATTCTACAACTATAAGATGCAAGTTAACTAAAGACATAAATAAAAACCTTAACCGGAAGATATGAACAACATAATTCAATCATTTTTAAAGCAAAAAATGCACAATTTACCAGCATATAAGAATAGAAATCTGATGTATACACCATATGACTTCCTTGTACGGAATATTAAATTATACGCATTTTGCATTTCATTTAAACTTATTGGATTGAATTAAATCTACTTCGTCGTTAGTGCGTAAACAACAATAGAATAAATGCACTCTTTAAAATTCACTATATTTGTTTACCATAGCGATACTATGGCGCTAGATTCACTTAACAGCGTTACATCTCATTCATTTAATAACTTCGAATGCACAAAAATTATGCATATCATCTGAAGAGTTGTCTAATCGTTGCCACATGCTCTATTCAAATACTAGAATAAATCTAAACCAATATATAAAAGAAATTTTTTTAAGAAAAGAAACAATTTTTCACAGACGATTCAGTATTTCTCATAATTCAGTTCTCACTTCGCAACAAGGCAAAAATACATTAAAACTCAAAATATCTATATTAAAATTAGGAACTAAATCTTAAACACTAATTTCCTCGAATAAATTCCAGAATGGATTAAGCGTGATTTAATTCGCAATAATGAAAGAAGGCGTTATCTTTGTTGTTGCGAAGCTTAGTTTGTCTAGATTGGCAACAAATCCACTATTCTCCTAAGTTTCAAATGTAAACAAATATGGCTGTCATATGAAAAATCATTAGGCTTAGCGGTACTTAAACAACTTTTAAATTTTTCATAATTCTATAAATCTTGCATGCAGATTTACTAAAGGCATAAAAAATTAGCCGGAAGGTAAGAACAACAGAATCAATAATTTTTTAACCAAAAAATGCACAATTTACCAACATATAAGAATAAAAAACTGAGCTCACTAAACCGAGTAACAGAGTGCATATATATATATATATATACATATGTTTATATACTTTTGGTCCGGCCGATTGCAACCAAAAAAGGAGGTGCACATCTACATGTTATAGCAGTCCTATATACAAAGTTTCAACGTTCTGAGGTTACTAATTTTTGAGTTATTCGAGATACATACATACATACGTGCGTACATACGCATAAACGCCAGGAAAAAATCTCTTCAAATTCCATTTTAAATCAGTTTTATATTTGTTTTAGGGAAAAGGAGTTCTTTATTCTGTCTTTACGTACAGATGTCAAGCAGAAACGTCGTTAAATTACATTCGATAGCTGTGTAAAGAACTCTTTAATAACTCAAATTAATGCTCACTGATGGAACCGACTCAAGCTTATAAAAGGCAACACTTCTGGATCGAGTAACTTAAAAATTAAATGGAGTTAAGTTTAGCCTAACTACCTCATAGGCTTTTTAATGCACAGGCTGGCTCTGATTCATAAAAGTCGGCGTAAATAAGCCTAATGGCAAGAAGCGCTGAACGCCGTAGAAGTCTAATCGCTAGTAAATCAAATGTAGCAACTTTTGGTCTTCAGGCCAGGTAGAACACGCTGTAAATTCATCTACCATAAACCTTCCTTTAAATACTTACTTCTTTCTGCCTCATCTGAATACACGCTTGCTACCTCATTTACATTTTCCAAGAAGGCGTAAGTTGAAAGCAAGAGGCGTAGGGAAGATTGCTTCAGAACACAGTTAATTACGAAGCAAATTAAATAAATCCCCACAACTTTATACTAACCTTAAGATAATGTCTTTTTTATGCATTACTAGCCGCTGCGCGGCCAGCCTTCGTCTGGCTTTTAAGTGTACCAGAAAAATGCCTAAAGAGAACACCAAACATTAAATTTCAAAACTGCACAGAATTTTACTCTGCAGAACAATTTTATCGAAAAAGAATCAAAAAAACCGAAAAAAAACATTCAGTTAAAAATGCATTACATATAAAAAGCATACAACGAAATAAGCAATATCCCTTAATACAAATATTAATTATCCTAATAAATAAATTAACCAACTTCCCTTTGCAAAATCTTAAGAACTCAAATGGTATAAACAGATTAAGAACTTAAACAGATTAAAAAATATCATGCAAAACTTTTTATAATTAAAATTATATATAATTAAAACATAATATTACAATGAAATAAGCAATATCCCTTGATACAAATGTTAATTATCCTAATAAAGTAATTAAACAATTTACCGTTGCAAAAAGAAACAACTTTTTAATTTGTTAAACTTTTCAATCTCTTAAAAACAGTAACATAAGAAATACGATGAAAAATTGTTGCCAAACCGAAATTTTTAAAAGAATAAAACTATTCAAAATGATGCAATTTCATCAAAAATCTATCAACAACAATAAGAAAGGAAAATTGTTGCCAAAACTACATTTTAAAATATCTGAGATGTGAGAAGTGTATTCGGAAGCTTCATTTAAAAAATTTTAAAAAAATACAAAATATTATTATTTTTCCAAAATTCTTTTTTTAAAAGGAGTCGAAAGGATTAAAGTTCAACGTGTCCAAAAATCAAAGGAAAATAAACAGCACATTTTTTAAAATAAGTTTTTTTTAAAAAAATTCCGCTGAAAAGGTGTTAAGCTCACCTTCCTAAATAAATTCGTATTTAATCGATTTATTGAAATACGAAATTTATTTTAAGTTCGTAAAATAGCTAAGTGTCTACGCTTCACGACGATGTAAAAATGAAATGTATAGAGTGAAATCTCGCTTTCCTGTAGCCCATTATGTCTCAAAATGACGCGATTTGGTCACAAAACATAAAATAAAAAAAATTCTAATTCGAATTTCGAAAAAATCGCTTCGAGGTGCACTGGCTCTTGTGTAGATACACCTATGTACCAAATTTCGTGGCCCTGGGTCTATTAGCTTACTCGCAACACGAACGAAAGACACACACAGACTCTTTGTTTTATTATATGTAGAGATAGTTCAAAAGTAATGTGTCTCCCATTTAATACAATCTCTACATATAATAAAACAAAGAGTCTGTGTGTGTGTGTGTGTGTGTCTTTCGTTCGTGTTGCCAGTAAGCTAATAGACCCAGGGCCACGAAATTTGGTACATAGGTGTATCTACACAAAAGCCAGTACACCTCGAAGCGATTTTTTCGAAATTCGAATTAGAATTTTTTTCATTTTATGTTTTGTGACCAAATCGCGCCATTTTGAGACATAATGGGCTACAGGAAAGCGAGATATTACTCTATACATTTCATTTTTACATCGTCGTGAAGCGTAGACACTTAGCTATTTTACGAACTTAAAATAAATTTGGTATTTCAATAAATCGATTAAATACGAATTTATTTAGGAAGGTGAGCTTAACACCTTTTCAGCGGAATTTTTTAAAAAAAACTTATTTTAAAAAATTTGCTGTTTATTTTCCTTTGATTTTTGGACACGTTGAGCTTTAATCCTCTCGACTCCTTTTAAGCAAAGAATTTTGGAAAAATAATAATATTTTGTATTTTTTTTAATTTTTTAAATGAAGCTTCCGAATACACTTCTCACATCTCAGATATTTTAAAATGTAGTTTTGGCAACAATTTTCCTTTCTTATTGTTGCTGATAGATTTTTAATGATTGCATCAT
>KK113016.1:200073-248751 GCA_000611955.2 Stegodyphus mimosarum | reverse complement strand
TCTTTCTGTGTGTGTAGGTGTCTTTCGTTCGTACTGCGCGTAAGCTAATAGACCCAGGCCTATGAAATCTGGTACACAGGATGCATCTGGACAAGAGCCAGTGCACATCGATTTTTCAAAATTCGAATGAGTTTTTTTTAATGAAATAGAATTGATGATTTTCTCTCATTATATGAACAACAATGGCACGCAGCCATTGTTGCTGATATCAGCACTATTGCCAACCGAAAAAATGAGGGCGATAATTCTGTGCAGTTTTTAAATTTAATGTTTCTCTTGGATACTGGACGTTTGTCTAGAGAAGGCAGCAGGAAGTTGGTTAATTTATTTATTAGGGTAATTAATATTTATATTAAGGGATATTGCTTATTTCATTGTATGCTTTTTATATGTAATGCATTTTTAACTGAATTTTTTTTCCGTTGTTGTCTGTTTCTTTTTCGATAAAATTGTTCTGCAGAGTAAAATTCTGTGCAGTTTTCAAATTTAATGTTTGGTGTTCTCTTTAGGCATTTTTCCGGTACACTTAAAAGCCAGACGAAAGCTGGCCGCGCAGCGGCTAGTGTATAATACTTGTTTTCAACCAAATAAATTTTCTTTGAAATAAAGTTCAGCAAACGAAAAATAAATCCTTGCTTTCATTAAAATAAATACTCATTTAGCTTACAGAAGATAACAGAACACAGCTTTTGAAATTTTTTAAACATGAAGATAAGATGTGCTCACAACCCTGTATATTTATAGTTTTACTAATTTTATACGTCCTACTACCACTCCTTGGAATGAGCGTTAATAAAAGAAAGTGAAATAGTCTCCAGCTAGTTGCTTAATGTCTGCAGTTTGCGAGCCAGCAAGCTGAAACAAAGCGCACTAAAACACCGTTTATAGTATTAAAAAAGGATATGTGAGAAAGACATATAATCTTTTAAATAATAAAGATTGTAAGTCTAAGAATGTAATATGCATATTTTAGCTGGATGCTTTTAATGGTGCTACATCAGTACTGTAGTCGCAAATTTAATCCGGCTTTTAATTTATTAAAAATTATATCGGTATTTTTAAAAGTTCAAACGTTTCATTTTTGAAGGGATAAAAATTCAAACTGTTTAGCCTTTCATGTAAAAATGATAATAAGTATACCTTTGCATTAGTTGTTCATCTTGAATACACAACATATTTTCCTAAATACATTTTAACATTTGCTTTCCAGAATACATTTTAACATAGATGTAAATTAAAAGTTTTCGAATTCAAAACTTTCCATGGAAAAGCTTTATGAAAAGCACCAAGAATGCCCAATACTTTTACGTACGTTATCAAACAACTGAAGGAATAAATTCTTTCTTCACTTGTATCATTCAAATTCATCATTCGTATCATTCAAATTCTTTCATCAACAAACTTGTCTACAGAGCAAACTCAGTCAGCTCTATATTGGCTATTCCAATTCTACAAACAACTTTTCTTCAATTTATTCCCTGGATTTGATCCTCTTTTCTCTTTTTCATATTTCAATCAACATCCAACTTCTAAATGTTACAGAAAGAAGGAAAATGCTTTCACAGAAACCGTCTGAGCTGTTGAAAAGAAAAGTCAATCAATAAATACGGTAGAAAATAATGTATGCGGCAGAAAATAATGTATAAGTGTTTTGCTTCACATGAATTACATTTATTTAAAAATTTTATGTATTAATATTATTTATTAAAATATTTTAATATTTTACGTATGAATATTATTTATTAAAGTACTTAAGTAGGTATGTTATTTATTTAAACATTTTAAATGTTTTACTCTTAAAATAAATACGAATGGATGAGGATAGATATGTAACAATATAAAACTAAAATTAGGAATCTATAACAAGTGTTTCGTTGTTATTCTTCACTGCCCTTGCACTAAGGATTCTAGAGATTACAAATGTGGTATCATCATGCCTTTAAAATTGTTATTTTGATAACTAAGTGATAAAAAGTGTATTACATCAACAGGAATAACGATTATTGCTGTATGAAACCTGCGTGACACGTGCACATTTATTCTGCAAATCCATGAACATAATAAATGAATGAGAGCATATGAATACAAGTGTAAAGAATTATTAGGTACTTCGGAAATTTTCATTTAGTCAAAACGACTGCATACAATTTTTACAAGCAGCGAGGGATAATTTCGTTTCACTTTAGAAATTAAAATGTATCGATAGTTTAGGGACAGAGAATTTTGCACAGAAAATTTCATAGGAAAACGAAACGTTATTTTCACAATTGCAATAAAATGTTTTTAACAAAAAGGTGGATAAATAATTAAGAAAATTAGATTTATTTTCGGAGAAAAGACAGCCATTGATTTTCTTTGAATTGATGCATTTGAAAAAAGATAATTGCTTTGTTGTTGTCATTCTAGAAATGATCCCTTGTGAAATTTACGTTTGGGAAATTTTTTTTTTAAATTTTAATTTTGTTGTTCAGTGTCAAAGATTTAGTTATGAATTGTAGCTTTGTAAGCTTCTCCGAAAATTTGCCTTTGAAAAGGTAACGTAGAATGATCAATTTAAAGTTATAATGCCAAACGGATATTCTAAATGCTGTTGAGTGTTCTTAATTCTTTTTTTCTAGCCTTTAACTATATCAAATAATTTAAAACTTTATTAATTGAAATACAATGCGATTTTTCTTTACAAATCTTATAAAATATAAGCATGAATTTTATAATTCTTCAGAATTATTTAATATGTTTAAGTTATTCAAAATGATTAAAGTATGTCGAGATTTTGGAAATCTGCCTTTTAGTAAAAATTTTCATTCATTTGCTTATTACTCAAATAAATTAAATAAAGAAAATAAAATAACCTCTTTAATTCTGACTGATTTTTGAATCTATTGATGTAGCACTGTTAAAATATATTTAATAACAGTATATTATTTAAGTCACAAATTTATGAAAAGAATTTACCTCTAAAGCAGCTAAATCAGAGAATTGATTTCTCTCTGCTTTAAGTAAAGGTATCTTTGATTAAACGTTCCAGCATTCATATTTTAAAGATTATGTGAATGCTTAGTTATATACAATTTATTAATCAAAAACTGTAAACTTTTAATACCAGAAATTAAATTTTAGAAGTAATTTTCTCTTACAGAAAAGAAGTGTTAACATTATTAATATAACATTATTTCCAATGCTTTAGTACATCGGTATGTAAAGTTTTACATTTATTTTACTTACCGTTGAGTTGAATTTTTCTTTATCATTTTGAATTACTGTTTGAAATTATTTTGAATAATTTCGATAAACTTGAATTCTCGAAAGAAGCTGTTTCAATTTCGAGTTTTGTATTCATGTTGGTAATTTACTAAAAGTACTTTTTTTAATCTCGATTAACGGTTAATATGCAACAGTTTTAATTGCTTTAGTTTAAATAAGAAGTTGAAATATAATAAAATAAAATTGTTTAACAATATGAAAGTAAAATAAAAGTAAATTAAAGATTAAAAACAGAAGACAAGCTAGTACATCTCCTCACTCTTAATTTTTCTTTCTGAAGATTGAAGGAATAATTTATTGAAAATTTTAAATTGTAACAGAACATATCGAAAGGACGTTTAGGAAGATGTTCCATTACTGCTTTTAAATTTATTTCTTCTTCTCCTTTATCAAATTCCTTTTTCTTTTTATTCATCTACAACTTGTAATATCAGTGGTGCCACCTATTGACATATTTTGTAACTTTTCTTATGCTACGATTAAATTAATGACATAAAATTTAACAAAATGTCAGTAGATGGCACCATAGTCCTTTGTTTCACCATTTCATGTGATCTGCTAAACTTCAATACGTTTATCTACCACCAAATAGATGGCGCCACCATATCATTGCATCTATGCATAAATACTGTGCGCTTGAGTACAATAACAAAAATCATTTCATTTTTGTTTTACTTTCCTTCTCAAAATAACAAATTATAAATTGGATGTATAACCAAAATAAAAATGAATTAAAGAAAATTTACTCTCACTCTTTTTTTAACTAATTACAAGTAAATAGTTATGATTTAAAATTATGAAGTATTATTGAATAAGCAAATTTTAAGTGACATATCTGGAATAAACGAAGACGTAGAAAAGGCAAGCTAGTAAACATTGTAGATTATAAGTAAATATTGAAGATTTAAAGATTTCAAAGACAATCAAGTAAATATTAAAATAAAGAAAGGCATTTAAATTTGTAATTTTTTTAAACGTGTACTTGGATTTAAATGTGTACTTGGTACATGCAGCAATGATAATTGTATTTATCAATTAGTAATATTTTTTACATTGAATTTAGGAAAATTAAATTAACAAAATTTAATTGATAATTTTAACAGCAATCGCTGTATTTGGGATATATTATCGATTATATATATATTTTTAATGACATAAAATCTGTTGCAATAGGCATTCAGTTAACCAGCAGTATCAAAATAGTGGCATATTTGAGGGTCTAAATTAAATTTGGAACTTAGATCTATGAAACAAAAAATATTGAATGAGTTTAACAATCTGAAAGTTTAAATGTGGGAAACATTTTTGCAATATTATTGCCGCCTATCTAAGCAAATAATGACTCAGAATATAAGGATGATCTACAGATCCATTTTTCTGCGTCAACGTTTGACTTTCAGAAACACTTCACATTGAAAGGCACCACATTTACTTTTTCTCTTGTTTGAGGAATGAAAAGATCAATAACTTACAATGCTGTTGGCTTAAATCGTGGCCTGTAATGATTTTCCCTATGGCAAATCGAGTGACAAATATTCAATGATTTTAAAACACGTCCGGTCCCCGTGTCCGACATCTTGGATTTAGTTTCATCTGTAGAGAAGTTTAGTGTTAATGAAGACTAGGTGCAAGTTTGCATAGATGACGACGAAGTAATCAAACATGCACTGAGAAAGGAGATGGATGATGATGAGGAGGAGAGATGAAGACGATACACAGAATAAACACTTATTTGGAAGGAAGTTGGGGAATAATTGTAGACTTTCATGAGGTTATCTGATCAGTGTTCATTTGTATCAGTACACTATGCTAGAAAGCTTCTTTATATACTTCATCATCAAATCATCCGTCGATCTCCTAGGCAGGGAGGCAAGCAGTTATATACCATCACAATTATAAATTTGAAAATTTCATAAGATAATATGTATGGTAATTTTAAAATGTTGTTTGATTTTTTTCGAAGACATAGATGACATAGATTTCGAAGACATAGAACGTATGTTTTGAACTTAAATTAGCTGTTAATTTTTTTATATTTATTTTTAATAGTAACCGATAGATCTAAAAATACGACTAAAGGCTTTTGCGTGCTGCAATTTCTACATATGGCATTGCAAAACATAAATAGGTAAATTCTAGAAATAAGCGTTCTGGAAAAATCTCTTATTCGGAATTGATAAGGCCCCATTCCAGCCGCTTCGGAGCAATTATACTGTATTCTTTTCAGGATATCTACTGGAAATTTCCACGTGGATGTATTTGGTTTGAGCTATTTAATTATGGCAAAACATACGAAGGCTATCTACCTAAGGGGGAAGGATGCTTTCAAAAAGAACTCTATAAGGGAAAATGATTTGTATCCACGCTTCATATGGGAAAAAGCAGGAAAATATCCATGCAGCCAGCCCTTTTGTCTAGGTCGAACTACCAGTGTTTAGCGACTTTACCGCTCTGCCGCTGGCGGGCAGCTGTATTTGGAATAGCGTATTTACTTTAAATAGATTAATTTATTATGGAAATATAATGTTGTATATGTAAATATTTGCTTCAATTTGTTTACCCTTCCTTGTGTTTTCCTACATAATTTGTTTATTTAAACACATCGCAGAAAAACGTTTTTGCAAGGTATTTATTGGTTCGCCTATTTTGCGTCCTGGGAAGCTAGAATGCATTGTCATTTGGGGGGAATATTTATTGCAAGTCTCGTGCACGAATTATCTAGTGGAATGAAACGTCACTTTAAAGGAAAGGTCTTACTTATTCAAGGTATAATAGTGCGTTATTTTTTATTAAGCACTAACTGAAATAGCCGACGTTGCCCGAGATTTATGAAGAGTGAAGAGCCTTCGTTTAGGGGAATGCGGTAGTGTTTAGAAAATTTCAGTTAGACAGTGATTTCCTCTTATTTTGGTTCAAGGTAAATTGCGCAAAACTTTACCAACCTGGAAGAAATATGTATACTTTGTTTAGCTAGAAAACAAATTTTTTTTGCAAAGCTTGAGGATACACAATGATTTTCGTTTGGCCATCTGGAGTGTAAACAAATTCTTGTCTATTCTTGAGCAAGCCAAGTATAAATAACTGACTATATGAAAAATATTGTATTTCCGAGTTCGTGGTGGTTCCAAGTCAATACCTGCTAGATAAAGTGTCCTGTGCCTTGTTGATAAAAATAGTTAAAGCAAGCCAGATGGGAATTGCAGTCGCTTGAAATCGAAGAGTATGTTTGAATCTCTGGGTATGAACGGAATACAAGGAATGAATAATCTTAACGAGCGGCATTTGCTGTCAAGATGGTAGCCTCCGTTACATCTGACAACAGCCTTTTCAGGGTGAAACTTACCCCGTGGCACAGTGTTTACTTGTTGACGTTACGTAAGTGTACGATATGGCACACTTTTTTTAAAGTAAGATTGTGTGACAGAATTTCTGAAGTTCAAGAGTATTTAATGAAGTCCATTACTCAAGTCTATGATTGAATCAATGGAAGAAAAGTCGAGAAAGTTGCCGGGAAGCATTTCCTGCATAAAATTGTTACATAACTAGGAATTAATATCCATCCGCCGATCGATTACTTGAAGGGTTTAATTTTGCTTTGTTATGAAACGAAGACTGGTAATCTGCACCTAATACTGGTGATGTGTACACAAGATGGGGATTGTCCCGTAGAGGAAACGTGATGGCACCTAAAATTCGTTGATACCAAAATTTTAAGTATCAACATTTTAAACTGACTGACTGATTTATTTAACATTCTCTCTTGGCTGTCGGAGGAAAAAAAACCCTCTCACAAAGATATGTGAATCGGCAGGCTGGTGATTGAAGTCAAACTAAATTACATAAACAATTAACGCAGTAAAACAAATGATATCATCAAACTCTTTAAATCTATACTGAAAAGAAATAATATCTTCTCCGGTGTTTTGGTGTAAAAAAATCCAGTGATTATTTATCCAAACAAAATGTAAAATGTGAAAATGCATTTCAGTACCAAATTCATCAAAATGCTATCTCTCACTAAAATAAGACTAAATCCACTGACTTTCCTGAAAAGACATAAATTTTGGTCCGACACTAAAGATAGCCACAAGCACGTTTCGTTTAAACATTATACAGAACACATCAAAACACCAGGGAAGGATAAATCACACAAGTAAGATTCAAAACACCAGTCCTCTTAAAGTAATATTCCGATCGTGTAGTTTAAAAAAAAAAAAAATTAGATTTTGTTTCCAACTACACCTCCTTAAAACATTGCTACCCAGGGTGGAATTGAAAAAACTAAGCATGCTTTCCGTAAGGATACATTGGTGACAGCAACAGACCACCATATAAAAACTCAAATAAAACATACAATATTAAATCAGCAAAAATATTTATAAAATTTTCTAGAATATTATATATTTAGATAGCTGACCAGACTACCCCTACAAAAACATTATCTCAAAATTACTCATAATTTTACATTTGACATTTTAAACAACGATGAATATTCTGCCCAAATTATTAGTAACGTACTTTACCATGATTATATAATTATCACTGAACAAAACTCATTTAGTTCAGCAAGTTCTCATTTTTAATATTTTTCAAATCCCATCAGAATCGTAATGATATCACCTTACAATTATTACATTCTTTAATATAACTCATGAATCTTACTATGAATTTAAACTCACATCTAAAGCTAATTTTAAAGAACATACAAATTTCTTTGACCTGTAATCCAGCAAGAATCTCGCCTTCTAATATTGAGTAAATAATTAAGTTTCTTGACATAATATTCTATACATATTAAACCAGTAACATTTTCTTTTAAGAAACAGTAAGATTTTTAATTAATTAATTAATTAATTAAAGTTGTAGCTCAATTAAACATTTTAAAAATTCACTTTCCCAATTTTTAATTAAGTAACCACAAACATTTGAATTTTTTTCTAACATTAAACGGACTGCTCATGATCTAGAAATTAATCTTCCAAAATCCTACTAATTAAATATTAATGAAAAAGCAAAGGAAAATAATCATTCACAGTTTCAGAACACAAGAGTCCAATAATGAGGCTGAATGTCCTCGCCCAAATAGATACTGCGTATTCCAAATATACTTAAATAGGGTTCATAACAACTGATCATTCATTCCTCAATATTAACAGCGTAAAAGGTAAAAGAAATTATAGTTCTTTTCTTTCTTTAGCGGCATTCTAGCTGGTAATGTCCAGAACCAAATCTCACATTGGAAATTACACATATCGCAAGGCCAACTGAACAGCTTCCAGGAATAACCGAAGAAATGATCGCCCTTAAGATGTTTGCAAACTCTTCAGACAGAACGTTTCTTTCTTACTCGGAGATCCACGTCAGCGTGGATCTTGCTTTCGAGAAAGCAAGAAATTTCCTCAACACTTTAGCCCCTCCCCCGAAACCCACCAAAATTTCAGGCCAAAAGAAGCTAGTAATTACTGACATACTTAATTATTCACAGGTTATTTGAGGATTATACACGAAGTATCCGAAATAAAGAGTGTTACAATAAAAGAAGACACAAAATGAATAAAACAAATCTGAATGGTTTCAGATTTTAACGCTCGCCCCAAAGGATTTGTTAAGGTTTTTTACGCACTCGCTGTGCAATCTACATATGTGCTATTGCACTGTCTTCTACTAACACATTCTTTTTTGTCTTTTTAGCTTTAAGAGATTCAACTCTTTTAGTGATTCAACGCAAAAGGCGTTTCGAGACAAGTAGATCTTCTGGGCTGCTCCTTTGGGCTAAAAGGAGAAATAAAAACGTGTATTTACATAAACTACAGAAAGAGGAATTATATTTAATTTTGAACGGTCGGAGAAAATCGATTGTCTTCTACAAATATTTCTGTACTTGATTTGAAATTTCTTTTTTGAAACACTTGTTTATTTTACTGCAGTAAGCAACATAATTAAAATGATTTGTAAGCTAGACAATATGTCAGATAGTTTTTTTTCGAACTGCAGTTTTAATTTCCAAAACACTTCCCACATATTTACAGAAAAAAACACGTATTGAGTGAAATTGCGCAATTCAAATCCCCGTGATAACAGTCGCAGCTCAAATTAGTTTCCATTCTGAGAAATCGAATAATGTAATTCAATTATATTCTCTCGGACTTGTATCAATTATTTGAAACTATTGCTTCCAAATTCCACAGAGAAATAACTATTAATCTCTTTAAACAGATAACATCTCTAAGCCATTGCTGTAGGTAATTGGAGACGGATTAAGCAGGTTAATATGATACATACATATTTCTGTCTCCAATTAATTTAAGTATTTTATTTGCGTAGGAGGAAGCTGGTACTTTTAGCAGCTTTCGAAATTCGTCATGGCTGAGAAGATCGTAATACAAAATCGAAAGCTGCGCTCCGAAGTATCACTTGGCTAACAGCAGACGTTAGCTGCTAGACTGGAAAGGAATGTTTCAAAACGCCTTTGGGGATGTGGCCACATGCTAAGGAAATCAGCCAATGACTAGAAGAAGTGATTAAAAGATATTGTTCTCAGTGGGCATTCTAAACGTAGCTGATCTATAAATAGATCACTGGGCGGTAAAGGGTTAAGATCCGTCCTACGCAAAAGTACTTTCATATACCTGGATGACATTATTATCACAAGTGAAACTATCCATGAGCACGGCGATCATTAAAAGAAGATTTTTCGTTAATTAGCGAAGCCGGCCTGAAGGTGAATCCCACAAAGTGTATTCACGGCTAAGGAACTTAGGTACCTTACGTATAAAATTTAGAAAATTGACATAGGAACAGATTATTACAAAATATTAACAATTAACAGTTATCCGCCTCCTGACACTGCCAAAAAATTAGCATTCTTTTTGGGCATGTATTCATATGATCGATCCTTTATTAAGGATTTTGCGAAAATAATTGAGCCCTTGATGGTTCTAAAAAGAACGAAAACTAGTACACGTGGACGGCAGAGGCTAACACTGCGTTCGAACAATCAAAACAGGCATTAATCAATTACTTAAATTCCCGGAAGTGGATCAAAATTTAGAAATCGCTGCGGACGCCTCTGATTTTGCGGTTGGTGCCGTCCTTTTGCAAAGCGGGTAGCCAATTGCCTATTTTAATAACGCTTTGAAACAAACTTAACGAAATTATACCGCGACGAAAAGAGAAACGTTTATTATCAGTGCAGAAATTTCGAGTTTGCTTAAGAAGTGCACCGGTGATAATCTATTCACACCATACGGCAGTTGGTCTCTTGTATTCCGGAAAAAATATTTCAGCCCAGCTTATGCGCTCCACATTAAAGCTGCAGGAATATAATCTCATAATCAAACACACGCCGGGGAAAGAAAATGTTATCTCGGATGCCTTGCCAAGAATTAAAATTGATGAAAAGGGGTATTACATCACTTATTACATGTACGATGTTAACCTCGAAAATAATTGAGTCCTGTGATACGATCATTACAGAACTGAAAATGGACCCGGAATTCAAGAACATATATGCATATCTCGAAGATCCCGAAAAGTTCGAGCATGTGGACATTACGGCAATTAGAAATATGGTAGCTCACTGTGAAATCATTGATAAATTGCTATTTTACACAAAAATCATAAACGACTCTCAAGAGTATAGGCCAGTGATCCCTACGAGGTGCCAATTAATTAATGATGCTAATTATAACCCTGCCGGGTACTTAAATAATATCAAAACTACTTTCGTCAATGAGTTGGGGGGCATCGATTTGCTGGGACCTTACCCACGAACCAGGTTTGTTATATCTTACATATATATGTATGCATACTTTCGTCAATGAGTTCATTTCAAGGTTCGTTTAGTCAAGTCGTTTAGTCAAGGTTCGTTTAGTCATTCAAGGTCATTTCAAGGTTTCGTTTAAAACCTTGAAATACTATCGTTCAAGCATTAACTTTCAAAAGAAATTTATATGTATGCATATATATATGATTTTTTTCCTGTAAAATATATATGTTAGGAAGACTTAGCTTAGACAGTGGGACAAGAAACAAAGCCCTGTTAGGATACGTTGACTAATCAAATATTTTATGGTAAATAAATGATGTTAAAGAATTGAATGGAGAATCGTTATACGATGTTTGAGCTTTTAATGTAAAAAAACGTTTCACGTTTATTCAACAGTATAAGGCAAAGAGTTAAAGTTGGTCATAATCGGAAATATTATAAAACTGAATGCAAAATCGCTAAATGATGTTTCGGCCTTTAATGTCATAAAACGTTTAACTTTTATTCAACAAAATGAAGTAAACAGTTAATACTGGACATAATAGGAGATAGTTCTTTAATTTAAGAAGTGCAAAAATATAATATAATGCTTTCGAAAAATATTTTTACAAGTTTCTGAAGACGTTTAAACGTGAAGAAGAGAAAACAACGAACTTGATAAAGCTGTTGATTTCAGGATTAGAAAATACTTAAATGAAAGCACCAAAATAAATGACAACAGTGATTGCAAACTTTTTTTATCAGTGAAAATAGAAATTAATCGAAGCAACTATAATATTTGCGAAATTAACACAGAATTTACTGATGCGTCGGGATAAAAGTAAAGAGAAAGCACGAAGCAGCATTGTACCGTAATAATTTTTAAACTGGGCTTATATTGTAAGGATTTCATAAGAAGAAGAATCTGTAAAAATTTTGAATGATAGTCGATTTTTTGCTTATATTTAAAATAGAGTTAACTGGTGTGGGATGTTCTGCTTAATTTGAAATAAGTCTTTATTTACAATAAAAATTCATTCCATTGATAAAAGATATGCGAATATTTCAGATTGCGTCTTTGATTAATTGACCATAACAAAGTATGCGGGGCTGTCTTTCTTGGGGGGCATGCTTTTGAGCAAAATATATCAAAATGTTACGAATTTTGCACATAGATAGATGATTTGAGTGCATTCAAAAAGAATTAGAAAAAAGCAGAAAGTGATAGAATACAGGGGCAAGTCTACTTAACACTGAGTAAATAGGTGTCTCGGTAATTTGGCGAGATATCGCCAAGGTGACAACTGTTTTTGAGGTTTATTTTATCGCCAAATTTGACGAGAATTGGAGAAAAGTCGTCAAACATGGCGACCATTTGGCGATATTTGGGTTCGGTTCTTTATCACCGTAATAGGTATTGTAATTCAATAAATGTAATTGAACACTGTATTAGCTGCAACCGTAATTCGACCCTGATATTGCTTTCTAGTAATTTTGGGAAGCAGAAAGTACTAGAAATATCTCGGCGGCCGGGTGAAAACCATATAAGGCAGGAGAGAGCATATGCTCTCAGTTATTGTTGTTGCGAGTTGCTAGTTTAGAGTGAACTGAGATGTCTCCGGGTTAATTTTCTCTTTAAGTGCGCTTTACATTGCGTTGTGCTTAAAGTTCTTAATAGCCTGAAGTGTAACTACTGATTGTACTCTGTGAAACTATGAACACTTTTATGAGTATGGAAAACTCCAGAACTTTGAAGTGCTTCATTTGATAAAAATAAATTTTATTAAGCTATCATCGAACCTGTGTGCAATCAATCTGTTATGAACCCGTACGCACGCGACAAAAGGAACTTCCTTATTCGCATGTTACGTATAGGCAAAATCTGCAATTTTCACGCAACCAACCCTTTCCCCATGAAAGGTACTGGGTCTAGCCATCAGTGTTACCTGCTAGAAAACTTGTGAACACAAACCTTAGCGAAAAAAAGCCAGAAGAAATTTTAAAATTGGATGAGGATTTCAAAAATTAGCATCACTATACTGGAATCTAAATGTTCGTAAATTTTGAATGAAAAGTCTCCAAACGTTTGATGAGCATTTCCGATCTGACAACAGAATTTTCTACAAATAACCCTCATCTCCTGTTTTCACACATGTTGATGTTTTTGGAGTCATTTCAGAGCACGGTAAATGTAGTCAGAAAGATGCAAAGGTTTTTCCCCTAAGATACAGGGTGTTTATAAAGTCCTGGGCCCATTTTGATGTTTAATAACTCACAAAATAGTGAAGATATAAACAAACTTACGGCATTTATTGATGGAATAACTTATATATCTTCCCTTTCCGGTTTGAATATCTTTACTTTTGTAAATATCGTCTGTCTGTGCGGTTAATTTCAGATAATTTCATTTTCCATTCTAAATATCTGTACTTTTCTAAATATCGTCTGCTTATTAATTGCATTTTTCTCTCTTTTGTTTTTGCCAACTATTACAAATTATTATAGGCCTAAGAGGATGGCCTTTGCAATAGATATGCTAAGGAGGATAGAAGATGCTGCTGAATTTCTGAAGAGCATAATGTTCTCCGACGAAGCATCCTTTCATCTTTCTGGCATTGTTAATCGCCATAATGTGCGCATATGGGGATCTGAAAACCCCCATGAATAGCGTGAGTCACAAAGGGATTCCCCAAAGGTTAATGTGTGGTGTGGACTAATGCACGACCGAGTCATTGGGCCTTTCTTTTTTACAGAAAAGACGGTCTCATCAGTCGTATACTTAGACATGTTGGAAAACTTCGTATTTCCACAACTAGAAGAGCTTCAGCCACATGTCTTTTTGCAACAAGATGGTGCACCACCTCATTGGGGTTACATCGTTCGTAGTTCTTTGAATGACCATTTTAAAGGAAGATGGATTGGGCGAGGAGGTCGAATTCCTTGGCTACCCAGATCACCTGATATAACGCAGCTCGATTTTTTCCTTTGGGGATTTGTAAAGGACAACGTTTACAGAGGAGAGTGTCGAACATTGATGACATAAAAGCCAGAATTACAACCGAAATAGCCTCTGTGGATTGCCGGTAACTGGCGTGAAATTGAATATCGACTTAATATTCTCCGTGCGACGAAGGGGGCACACGTGGAAGTTTATTGACAAGGGTCATGAAACGTTTTGAGTCTATCTAACCATTTATGTTATTAATTTCAATCTATCTTTATTATTTTATGAGTTATTAAACATCAAAATGAATCCAGGACTTTATAAACACCCTGTATTTTGAAGGAAAGAGAAAAAGCTCAGTTTTTATTTTCAATAGAATCTCTTTGTACCTTCATACGGTTTTCACATCATTTAATGAGCAGCTCATTGCTTCTGAAAAAGTAATTTGAAGATTCGTTCTGAAAATATTCCTTAACTATTCTTTTCACATCCTCATTCTATCTCTTTTCACGAAAGTCAGATTTCAGTTTAGAGAACAGATAACAATTATTTAGAGCCAGATCTTGGCCAAAAGGTGAACATATAGCGCCTGGTACTCCTTTTCTATGTCATATTAAGGGAAAATGTATGTAGCTTCTTCTGGCGATTAATTGCTATTGGGAATGATTCATTTAGTGTTTGGTGAGAGCGAGAAAACTGCACGGTAACTGTAGGTGTGCATTTAACGAATAAATGCCCTAATTGCACAGTTCTGCAGGAGCACATCTTGTCACTTACAGAGGTATTTAAATGTGAATTGCAGATTATAAGCGCAAGTAATATTTCATTACTTCTGGCAAAAAAAAATAAATATATATTTGCTTAAATACAGAACGGTTCTTCTTTCGTCGATTACGCAGAATAATCAATGTTAACCACCGCAGATAGGTTGAAGCTTGTTAAAACTACGTTGCTGTTGTTGACTGCACTGAAACGTTGCTGGTTTTCAATTACTAGAAGAAGTCGGAGTACTCGAAGTACCAGACTTCACTTATATCACGTGCTCATGCAAAATGCGCAAAACAGTTGTTTTAAACATATTGGATCTTGTTGCTGTCTCCTTGACTTTTAATCTCCTATCTCAACATTTATTCCTACTCACAAGTCATATTACCTGATGCCAATGCCGAGGATGGTCGACTTTTATGGAAATTGTTTCCTACTGATTCTCGGCTGTCCACGCGAAATTGTTTTACATACTTTTTAGCCCAAGAGGGGCGTTAGCCCAGAAGGGCTATTAGTCTCGAAACGGCATTTTGCGTCGGATCACTATAAACGATTGTATCACTTTCCAAAGTGTTGCCACCAAATATTATCCTCCTGTATTATATTTAAAGAAATTAAATAATGAAGAATTTGCATGAATGTGTGTATGCTTTTCGCACTACGAAAAAGAAAAGGTACCTAGTAACATAAAATTTTGAACTACATAGTCCTCCAGCCGAATATGGGCACTTAAAATCCCGAATCTTGAATCTCGAATTTTTTTTATTATCTATTTCATATTTTTTAAGCTTTAACGAATTTTTAATTAAGAAACTTCACGATTTCAAAGTTAGCAGTGGCAACGCACTGTACGAAATAAAATATTTTTATCTCCACTGCGCAAGAGTGTCTATCATCGTCTACCGAAAATTCTAAAGATATGCTGCTTTTAAATATTTTCAATCCAAAGGTGTGTTAGTCCAAATGCTCTCAGAACGTATATGTATATGTAAATGAAAAAAAAAAAACTCTCCTTTGGGAGTAATATGAAATCTGAAAGCTTTCAGGTTTTTTGTTTTTTAACTGTAGCATAGAAAGAAGATGAATTACTATACATACGATCTAAACGTTGTTTTATTTATTTGAGTCTAAAGCCTTCTTTAGGCGGCTCACCAGCGACCGAGGGATAAAATAGTTGCACCTTGATACTTCCGACATGGGTTCGATCTTTAACGAAAGGGCTGGTTACATGGGCGTTTTCTTATGTGTAGCCTGTATACGAGACAGATTCCCTTGAAAAATCCTCCACGAAAGCACCCCTCTCCTTAGGCAGCCCTAGTGTGCTTTGTCTTAACCAACTAAAAAAGAAAAAACTTCTTTAGTCAAAAATTTAATCACAGAACGATTCTCAGTGTTAAACAATTTAACACATCATGTTTTTTTCTCTGGATTGGTGAAAAGCTATTGTATATAATAAGAGCATTGGTCGTTTTGCCTGAGATGAAAAAATATATAAGGTAATTCTAAGCTTAGTTAAAATATGTTTACCAAAAGATACAAGAAGTAAGCGTGTGTCATCAGAAAACCAGTCCGATTAGTATATTCCACCTGTCTGTCCAAGCGACCTCCTTCCATTCAATAGCCGGCGAATTTCTATCCATTCTGAGGTATACGAGATCTTCCTTTATATCTCTCCCAATCTAAGATATCCACATCTCCTCCTGATATCTCAATTAATGTACAACATGCAAATGTTATTAAGAGAAGAAAATAATTTTCACAGATACACTGTAAGCTGCGAAATTAAAGATGGGTTAATTCAACCCCACAAAAAATGAATAAATGAAATATTTTATTATCAACACGAATAGGAATGAATCGGAATAGAGATGAAACGATGTCTAAATGTAAAAGACATATGCATGAGGAATAAACGTATGAGGTATAAACGGTGTTTCATTGTAATTTTTAAGTGACTGTGTAACAAGAACTGTAAGCATTACAGCTATATAATCAACGTACCTTAAAACTTATTAATTTATGGTACCAATGGTAAAACGTGTTTTATCTCGAATAAAATAATCCTTGTTATAATGCAAAATTTGTGAGATTTATGTGTTTATTTACGTGCGTCTATTCCTGTAACCCACGTGGGCAATAATATGAAAGCGATGAAGACACGTAGACAAAACTATTGAAATATTTTAGAAGCTTAGGCAAAACACAGCACAAAGTAAATAACAAAACAATCAGATTTACTTTTGCTTCACTTAAAAAAAATTAAAATGTATTGATAGATTTTAGACAGACAACTTTTAATATACTTTTTATTGGAAAACGAAACATTATTATTGTAAGTGCAATAAAATGCTATGGACAAAAATGCTGATAAACAATTAGAAAAAGTGGATTCGATTTTAAAAAAAGAAAAGGCAATCACTGATGCTTATGAAATAACGCAACTAGAGAGGATAATTACTTTGCTGTCATTGGTCAAGAAGTGATAACAAGTCAGATTTACATTATTGATTTATTCTTAATTATGTTATTGCGTATGGAAAAGGAAGGCATCAGATATCGTTCCACGAGCTGCTCTGTTAAGTGATCACTGTACAAAATCGTACCTAAGAAGTGTCAACTTTTCTTTAATCAAAGAAAAATACTTTAACGGATCAGACTTATCAGCTATTACCTATTATAATTCCTAATCTGGGCACATTTTGCGATATTGAATTGAAGGGTAAATGGAAAAATAACTTTCGGTGGTTATTTTATTTTTTAATACACTGTTAAATGCTGAATATAGAAATCAAAGTTGTTGAGAAATTCGGAATTATGTTAAACGTATAGACAAGGACATTTGAATAGAAGGAAATAAAGTACAAAATGTACAAGGACTGAAGAGTTAAAGATAATTAAGGAATCTTTCATTTCTTTGATCTGAAAATTCCAAGTATTAACCAAACATTTCCGTTTCGACTTAACGAAAAACACTGAAGGTAGAAATCAAAAGCTAAATAAGGAATTGTGAATTCTGTTAAACCTGCGGACAAGTTCGTTATTAACAGCCCATTGAACAAAGGATTGAATAAATAAAGATATAGGAAGATGAAAATGATCAAGAATTATAAAAATAAAGTCATGCATCAGAAAATTAAGTCATTATATAGGCTTGTGATATTTCTCTTTTATATAAGTGGAATATTTAATATTAAAGCTGCCTCTAATGGTCATAAACTAATCTACATTTTTAAGTGCTTACTGCAGGGCATAATTTTATGTATTTTTAATTTAGCCCATATTATATTTGTAATAGTTATTTCGCGGAATAGAAGTATAGTGTGGAAAACAATTCATGCATCCATGTTTATCGTTACGATTGTGCATAGAGTTATGCTGACCATCAAAATAAATAATATAAAAAAATTAATGACCAGCCTATTGGAATTAAACAGCAAACCGGGTAAGAGAATCCTGTACTGTATATATACCTGGATTATTTTATTAATGCTGGTGCAGGTTACTGTAATTGTTTGTTTACTTCCTGCTTTAGATCCTTTAGAAGAAACTTTATGCAATATATTCAACTTATCCAAAAGAAACATAGTGGTAACACTAATAGAACTACTCTTATTGGTTGCAATGAACCTTTACTCTTTTTTGCCTATTCATACATTCGCTATATTCTATGGCTTAGGTTGTTACCAATTGAAAGAAGAAGTACGAAACTTGGCGACGTCTATCAGGGAACGGAAGATAATTGTTAATGAATCGACAATGAAATGTTACAATTCACTGAGGATATTAGCGAAACAAATTGACAGACAGCTGTCCTTCAATGCTTTTCTGGTAATACTTTACAATTCTGGTACAATGTTTTTCCAGTTAACATCAGGATTTTACGATAAAAATCAATTAAATGTTGTGTTTTCGTTGCAATTCATATCAAGCTTTATATCCTTTCTTATAATTACCATAAGTGGTTCACTTGTGTATGAATCATCTCTTGATGTCCACTGTGCAGCGCAAAGTGTTGTACAGGGGAACAATTGGTCCTGTGGAGTATTGCAGAGATTCCGTGAAAGTATAGGAAGTGAAATTCTCTTAACAGTATGGAAAATTGTTCCCATTAAAAGAAGTTTTATTCTGGCAACTACAGGAACAATCTTTACATATGTTATGCTTCTTTACAGTTTGGCACATGTAGATTCTGGGCAAAAGGAAACTATTCAGGAACATTAAGGGAATTCTAAATAAACATTCTAATGATGCTTTGCTATTACATCTTTAAAATAAAAACAATAATGATTTCATAAATTCATTAATAATAAATACACTTATCTGAATTAATATTTAAATTTAATATACAATTGTTTTACTTATATTCACGCATAAATGAATACGATACAATAATTTCATATCTAACATATATGCATATCTAATATATGCATACAGACTGCGTCTGTAAAGTTCTAAGCCTAATGTTTTTAACATACGCTGCAAAACAACCAAACTGTAGTTGGCACAGTTTGCTATTAAAGCACCTCAGCTTGCCTTTCATCAAATTATGTTTGCTTATGGATGTAGTTTCCTGCATAGTTAAAATTTGATTTGATCCAGTGAAATTTACTGAAATGGTGGCGAAAGTTCAGCTAAAAATAATAGCAATTTGATCTAAATGGTAGATACTTGCATTTTTCCAATCAACATGTAATTGGAATTGACATACCGTGCTTTGCTACGATCCCTAGAAAAAACTGCGGTCGTTGCTTACCTTGGAGAAAATTAACCGTGTCCACAGAAAGTTTGGCTTCACAAATTTTCAGCAAAACCATGGTGATGTTTTTCACTAGGAAAGGATAATTCATAAAGAATTTTTTTCTGAACCACAGACACGGTGGATAGATTTCCGAAGAGAATCCAGCATTTAGAACAAATTTTGTGCAATATATTCATAGTGCCCAAACCAACGGAAAGGAAACACTATTAAAAAACTATTAAAACTATCTTCTTCAGTACACTCTTACTATTTACCACTTGACACATTCTCTATATTGGATGGCTTTTTTGAAATACTGGTCGCTTTCAAAACTGGTAGTCTTATGCAATTGCCACCGTGAGAGTTTTAATTACATATATGTATCCTTGCTGTTTCATTCTTAAATATATCTATATATAGTTAAAAATAACATTGAAATTTGAAGTGAATGAAGAAACGGAAGTAAAAGATACGTGGTATAAGCAGAAATATAGAAATAAACTAATTAATATGCATTATTTTGATCTAAAGTAAGGTACAAAGTGCCAGATTTCTCCCCTCATTTGCTTCATATTCTGATGGTTGTTTTACTATTGTTTAACATAAATATATTTCTAACGATGTAAAATTTTACAAGTAGTTTAACTAGCATATTCACATTCTATTAGATTATTATGATCTAAATTAAAATATGTATATACACGCACATATATTTTTATCTACATCTATAACTATATCTATCAATCTATCTATCGCTCTCTCTATATATACATATACGAGGACAAGTTGGAAATGACGTCAAATATTACAAATTTTGAAATGAAATATCTCGGTCAGTTTTTACGCACAGGGGCCAGACTTCCAGCATTTTAAGTTTTACAAGAACTAGCAAGGAGAAGGATTAATAAGGACATTTCCAGACACGGTACACACAAATATTTAACCTATTTTGTTACATAGCATGTATTCAAGCTTTCGTATAGCTGAATTTAATGAATAATATGACTCCTCAAATTCTATTTAATCTTTTCAGTACATTATATTTTATTCAGTTTGTGTTTATTAAATTTTTTTTTTGTTTGTGATATCTGAGCACTGATATTCTGCACCTATCACATTTTACATTATATTCTTTAAAAATGTTCTGAGAATTCTTTTTGACATTGTGTGTTGAATAAATTTTAGGGATCACATAATTAGTGTATTATTTGATTTTGTAGGGACATTAGGTATTTTTTGAAAGCCGGAGAGATGAAAAATGAGCAATGCCCCACTGGGACTCGAACCGGCATTGCTCTCGATTCTCGCCGAGCTTGCTGACCATTACACCACAAAGGCATGATAAGAAGGCGGGAGAAATACCTTATATACTCCCCCTTTCAAAGGGACATGGTTTAGGGGACCAATCGCCGAATCCGGATGGTGGAGAATCATCATCCACCATTTTGTTTAGTTCGAGCGCCACTGTAGAGATATTATGATTTTTAGGAATCAGAAGAAGTTGAAAATGAGCAAGGCCCTCGTCGGGACTCAAACCACGGACATTTCGATACGCACCGAACGTGCTGACCACTGCACCACGAAGGCATGCTAAGAAGGAGGGAGAAATACCTTATAACTTTAGGTGATCCTTTAACAATCTCATTTCCGATTTCTCTGAACTTTAGTTTATAGGAATAATTAAAATCTTTCCAAATTTTCTATGTCTTTATATCATTTGTTATACAGACTTAATTTTAAGCTTATTCTCATGTTTTAACATTAAGCTGTGAAGCGAACACTCAAAATTCAAATAAAACAAAAGGAACTGTTGTGAATAAATATATTAAACCAGGTCTCTTCTCTACCAGGTTTCTTCTCTCAGGTATGCTTACTATTGCTGGTTTGATAGTTTACTCTTCTATTAAATTACAGTATATCCAGCAGTCTATGACAGTTACACATGTAAAAAGAGACCGCTTTTTGGCTTAATTGATTATGACAAAGCACTCAAGGGCTGTCTTACTAAGAGGAGGGATGCCTTCGTAACTTGCATTTTTGAAATATATATATGAAGAAATGGTTTGGTTATAAAATCGCATGATATGTCGAAGGCACTCACGAAAGAATAGCAATTAAATATTTGGTATAGTATACTTCAAAGTATAATACTTCTAAGCAAACATAATTTTTTAGAACGTATGCAGTTTGATTGATACTGAGATTGATTCAGAATCATATGAGAGACTGTGCAAGCCTTGCAGTGTTTTCTTGAAATTTGAGCTTTTTGACTGAATTAAATGTTTCACAAAGTTTCATAAATGATCGGAAAGCATGAAATAAATTCCTTGGTGAAGACTTCGACAGATGAGTAAGTGAAAAATGCTACGAACTACGACGTAGCGTCTATCGTTTTCTCATTTGAAAGGTATCTTTTCCCCGTAAGCGTAATGGCAAACCGCACATTGAGTTGATCAGTGTTAACGAATTTCGCTTACTGCGCATGCTCAGTAGTGTACCCAGTAGTGTACCGTTGGCGTGGGAGAAAATACTGGCGAATAAAAATAAACAATTTTACACAAGCCTGTTCCTCATGTAGGCCTTAGCAACTCTTTACCATTACAATACTATGGACACTTTTTTTGTGCTTATTGCAATTCCTTCTGTTTCATTTCATTTTGGTTTATTTTGTTCATAAATATTACATTTAGTATCAGTTATTTGTAATAATTTCTTTGGTTTTAATTCAGTAATTTAAACTAGACATATTCTTTAAGTTCATTAAGTATTGTTACGAATTTCACATTTATTTGGCTATTTATTTAGAATTGTAATTAAAATTCCTTTCCATTTCCCCGTGCAACGCAGACAATTTTTTAAGAGAAACCTACGTTGAAAAAAAAATAGCAATAAAAATAAAAGAGCGCGTGCATTTAATGCTTAATAAATAAATATCTCGTAATTACTGTTGCCATCCAGAAAAATCTAGAAATATCGTGATTGTTCTAATGATAATTTAAAAGCTTATAAAAGCCGAGGTGAAACACCTCATCTCAGTTAGTAGTTGTTGTTGTTGCTGTTATACTTGTAGCTGTAAAAAGCGAACTGCTGTTTGTTTACTTAATGCTGTATTGATTGTAGCGATTTCGCTGTGAGATAGAATTATTTTATCTGTTTTGAACTGAGTTTTTGCTAAACGTTTGAGATATTGTGACATTGTGCGAAGATCTGTGAAGAAATATTTCCGCATTTTAATTTATTTCTTGTGGAAAGAATAAATTTTTGTTAACTTTTTAACAACTTGTGCATTCAATTTATAACGAACCCGTACGTACGTAACAATTTTTGGTGGCAGCGGTGGGATTTTTGAATGCCATTAACTAGAGCAATGGAAGAACAATTAAGGCAATTCATGGCAGCCTTTGCTGCATTTAAAGAATAAATTAAAGCTGGCCAAGATTCCGTGAAGGAGGAGATGAAACCTGGCCAAGAATTAGTTAAAGAGGAGATGAAAGCTGTTCAAGAATCTGTTAAAGATGAAATGAATTCTGTTCAAGAAAAGATGGAGAAATCTGTTAAGGAAGAAATGAATTCTGTTCAAGAAAAGATGGAGAAATCTGTTAAGGAAGAAATGAAGGCCGTTCAGGAATCTGTTAAAGATCAGATGAAAACGATTCAAGAGTTGAAATTGGGTCAAGAATCCGTTAAGGAAGAAATGAAGGCTGTTCAAGAATCTGTTAAAGATCAGATGAAAACGGTTCAAGAAATGAAATTGGGTCAAGAATCCGTTAAGGAAGAGATGAGAGCCGTTAAAGCAAGTCAAGAAGAAATGAAAAAAGAAATTACTTGCATAATAGAAAATAAATTTGAGACTATGGAAGGCAGAATAGACGCGGTTGAAAATAAAGTTTCTTCTGTCAAAGAACAAATGGAAGAGAGAGTTTCTGCCGTAGAACAACAAATCGATTACAGAGTTTCTGCTGTGAAAGAACAAATTTAAAAAAGAGTTTCTGCAGTGGAACAACAAATTGATGACAAAGTTTCCGCAGTTGCCAAAGAAATTGTTATGTATTACATATTTCAGTTGATTTAAAATGTTTTATAGGTAATGATTTAACTTATTTTGCTTCAGACTTAAAATTAATTTGTTTTTATTTTTGTAGTTGAACTCAAGTTTCTTTGCCTTGTCGAAAAGTAATTGTTGTCATTTAATTTGTTTTCTTGACAGTTTTGGTTAACGCTGATTTTTAAGTTGCTTGAGTAATTAATTTTTCTTCTTTTGCTTTTGGTTGGTTAACTATTTTTTTAAATTTTTTGTTTAGTTAATATTTTTCTTAACTTGGTTGTTAATGTTAATTTCTTGTTAAGTTGACCCTTAAGGTCAATTTTTTTCAAGTTCTTCAAAAGTTTTGTTTACACAAGTTGGTGTTTAAAGTTTTAATTAAGTTTTAATGTGCCCCCTTTTCTGCTAAATTTGGGATCCATATTTTCTGACTATGGTGGTCGTTTTGGTGTTGTGGAGAACATAAAATTTTTTCATACTTGATTATTATATTTTAACTGAAGTAATTTTTATTTTCTTACTATGGTGGTCGTGTTTGGTGTTGTAATAAACCCAAGAAAATTATCTATGTAATTATTATATTTTAATTGAAGTACTTTTCAGCATTGAAGTTAATTTCTGTTTAAAATAAAAAAATAATACCATATTCTTTCGAAAAATTTTCCGTTACCTTGCGGGGATTCCAAATTATTTACGACCTTATTTTTCACGCCAGACTGGGTCTGGGAAGCATCTGTCATCTAGAAAACTTTGGCACCCTGCTGGAGAGGGTAATTCCAACACTACTAACCTTACGTCAAGGTCGAGGGGACGGGGTGTTTTCCTTACTTGCAGGCTTTTCCAATACAGGATTGGGACCCCTCGACGAGGCTAGTTCTGCTGAGAGGTGACTGACCTTGGTGGATCAGCGATTATTCGCCAATTTCTGGAGTTCGAACTACATTGGCTTCACCTTCCTGTGTGTTTCCCCCCTGGGGTTGCCGGGCTGTTGGCCGGTTTCTTACCATTTAAAATCGCCAAACGAGCATTTTGGCGAAAGGAGTAAAAAGGCTGGGAGCTAGCTACGAGGCAGACGGAGACGGAGACTGGGGCGGAGAGGGAGAGACTTTGGCAACGACTAAAAAGTACTATCTGTTGTCCACGAGAGTTGCTGTCTGCGTTCCCAGAACGATGTATGAAGGAAATGGAGAAGAAAAACCACCTAGGTTGGGCGACGAAATGAGGACGAATCCCACATAGAAGGGGCGGAAGGCTCCGAAGCTACCTTTTCCTGATCAGATTTCTAATTTTCATTCTTGTCCCTTTTAGCTAAGAATATCATTCTTTTCTTTTTAGCAAAAATGTGGCTGCGCTGTGACGTGGCCGAAGTTCACTTGTCGGAGGCTAAAAGCAGCATGTATCTACTATGTTAACTTCACTGTTTGGAACGGTATGAGAATTTTTTGTTATTCCACCGCACTGCCACCAATGTAAAAATTCGTATTAAGTCAGATATCTCTTAATAAATTCTATATTTAATTTTAACTTTTCTTGTAATGTTTTCACTTTTAATTTAGTACACTGGACCCAATAGTATAATACACAACGCATTAAATTAATTATTCTGTTGGAGCTAAATTTTTACCACTATTTACTGTTTTCCTTGAAGCATAGTTTGACTGTATATTGTGTTTATCATGCAAGTCACAAACTTTACATATTCATGTTATTTAGAATGGTTATCCTAATATTGACTTTCACTTGATATTGAACATAAAACATAAACTAAACTCTTACGTTTTAAAAAACTCCAAAGTTGATACTTTAAAGAAATTCGTAGCGACGGCAGGAAGCAATTCGGATACTTTTAAATTTCTAGCCATGTCTGCGAATCCCTCTCTGAAGCTATCCGCATATGATGGGAAGACCTCCTGGCAAGTGTATAAGACACAATTTTCTATATTTGCGGAAGCAAATGGATGGGATTCCCAAGCCAAGGCCTGTCACCTTGCGGCTTCTCTGAGAGCAGACGCAGCGGATATCCTTCAGACTCTTCCCGAAAACAAAAGAATAGATTTCGAAGCTCTGTTCGGCGCTTTAGAGCTGCGTTTTGGAGAGAAGTGTTTAAAAGATTACAGCAGGCTTCAGTTAAAATCCCGTCAACAGAAGCCTACGGAAACACTCCAGGAGCTCGCCACGGATGTTGAAAGGCTGTCCCACCTCGCCTTTTCGGAGTGCCCGACAGAAACAAGAGAAATCCTGTCCCTGCAATACTTCATCGACGGCATCCGGGATCCTGAAATACAGAAAGCACTTCGAATGGCTGATGTGAAGGACTTAGAAAGCGCTCTAGTGTACGCCAAGAAATTCGAGGTAGCACAGCAAGCAACTCTTAAAGATCGCTACCCAGTCAGAGCTGTGTGAGTCCACGAGCCAGTGGATCAGTTGATGGCTCGTTTAGATGATTTAACAAGACAAATGAATGCCTTGCAGCGGAATATCGGTGATAAGAAACCGACAGTAAAGTGCTGGAACTGCGGTATTTTAGGGCACATGCGAAGGAACTGCCGACTATTCAAGAGCTCGGAAAATAAGATGGACGATATAAACAGAAAATTAAATGCCATGAGATGGAAAAGTAATGACAAAGAACCAAAATGCTGGAACTGCGGAGCTGAAGGCCACCTACGAAGGAACTGCAGAACACCCCAGACCACGGAAAGTAAGATCATTTCCCAGCAACCACCCAAGAAGCAAATTAATGGTCATATCGCGGAGCAGAGTTTGAGTGATAGTGAACAACCCCGTTTTAAAGCGCTCGAGATTTCTGCAGTGTGTGGCAAGAGTAATTGACTATCCATTAATGGGCATATCGATGGAGTTCCTTGCAGTATGATCATTGATACAGGAGCTAATGTTACCATAACTCGGAAGGATTTAGCTCAAAAATTTAAGGAAAAACTGATTTGGACGCCATCCTGTGTTACTCTCCAGACTGCGTCCGGCGAGAAAATTGATGTAGAAGGAAAGTTAAATGTGAACATCACCTTTGAAAGTGCCACCTACCATCACACAGCATATGTGGCGGATATTACAGACCCCTGCATACTAGGATTTGATTTTTTAAGGAAATATAATTTTTGCTTAGACTTCAAAAACAACAAACTGTTTTCAGCGTTTGAGGCCATGACTATCGATCCTCAGAAAGAATCTTCACCACGAAACGCCGACGTGTCTTCTGAAATACCCTGCTCAGAAAGGGGCTGAAATCATACTGTGATCGAAGAGAAACCTGAGACTACCAGCAATTCTCCAGCCCAGATGCTCATCGGTCGTGATCTTCGTCTGCCTTGTGATTTCTTATCTGACCGCCCTGCAGATGCGCCTTCATCGCCTGAGGAATACATCCAAGATGTCCAGGCTCGGTTTGAAGTGAAGCACCGTTAGGCACGAAAGCGAGTCAGCTTGGCGACGAACAAGCTGAAGACCCGCTACGACACGAGAGCTACTGCCCATTGTTTCAACAAAGAAGACAAGGTGTGGTTATGGAGTCCGACTCGACGGAATAGACTTTCTCCGAAACTACAGTCACCTTGGGATGGTCCTTACATAGTCCTAAACAGGCTGAACGACGTTGTGGTTCGGATCCGTAAGTCATCGAACTCTAAGCCGAAAGTCGTTCATTACAACAGGTTAGTTCATCACTATGGCCATAGTACGTAGTGTATATACACTCACGTTTTGAAAATTGCAACACCAAGAAGGAATCTTCATAATTGAATGCAATTTAATACACAGTTGTTAGTTGTAAATAATAATGTAAATAGTATAAGACCGTGGTCATATTTGTATTTAGTATTTGATTTGTATTTGTTTAGTATTTGATAAGTATTTGTATTTGATAGCATTTGTATTTGATAGTATTTGTACTTAGTATTTGATAGTATTTGAATTGTATTCAGCGTCGGATAGAATTTAATTTGCTGAACGTCACTTATTGCAATTACTGTTTATTTTGTTATTATAAAGTAATGTTTATTATAGCACTGAGGCCTTAGTTGTAAGTTCGGCTTTCTGTCCAAGGATTGTACTGCCCGGGACGTGCAGTTCTTGGGAAGGGGGCAATGTTACGAATTTCACATTTATTTGGCTTTTTATTTAGAATTGTAATTAAAATTCCTTTTTATTTCCCGGTGCAACGCAGACGATTTTTTAAGAGAAACCTACGTCTAAAAAAATAGCAATAAAAATAAAAGAGCGCGTGCATTTAATGCTTAATAAATAAATATCTCGTAATTACTGTTGCCATCCAGAAAAATCTAGAAATAGCGTGATTGTTCTACTGATAATTTAAAAGCTTATAAAAGCCGAGGTGAAACACCTCATCTCAGTTAGTAGTTGTTGCTGTTGCTGTTGCTGTTATACTTGTAGTTGTAAAAAGCGAACTGTTGTTTGTTTACTTAATGCTGTATTGATTGTAGCGATTTCGCTGTGAGATAGAATTATTTTATTTGTTTTGAACTGAGTTTTTGCTAAACGTTTGAGATATTGTGACATTGTGCGAAGATCTGTGAAGAAATATTTCCGCATTTTAATTTATTTCTTGTGGAAAGAATAAATTTTTGTTAACTTTTCAACGACTTGTGCATTCAATTTATAACGAACCCGTACGCACGTAACAGTATTTATGAATGGAACGTATGGTAAGTAATCGATTGCTTTTATTAATCAGAAGTGCAATCAATAAACATTCCGCTCAAGTACAATCAATAAACAACATCATGTAATGTTTCCTGTATTGTAATCCATCTCAAACGAAAATTTGAAGAGTTTACAATCGATATTTACACTCTCAATAATGAAGCAACGTACAACCTAACAAGTTTTAAAACCTCGAACTGTTTACGTCCAGATAACAGAATATCTGCAAAGTACAACCTAATAAGTAATGAAGCAACGTACAACCTAACAAGTTTTTAAAACCCCGAACTGTTTACGTCCAGATAACAGAATAAATATATCAAATATATTGTTTTATTTTGCCGTGCAACGCAGACGAATTTGAAGAGAAAGCTACGCCGGAAAAGTAAAAATACAAGAGAGCGCGTGCATTTAATGTTTAATAAATAGATATCTTGTAATTGTACTGTTTTGCTATCCAGAAAAATCGAGAAAATAGATTACACCAGAATATTCTCGTGATGATTAAAAAACTTATAAAAGCCGAATTAAAACATCTCATCTCAAACGTGTTGACCAGCTGACTTGAATAGAAACATATGAGCTTTTAGAGCCTGACTTTCTTTGGTAATATACACTAGTTTCAACCTCTTAACAGACTTGGAACAAATTAAAGTAACGGCAGAGTCTTGAAAATGTTTAAAACAAACTTTTTAATACATCAGAACTTGAAAATAAAATGCCCGTCTTGTGCTTACAAATCCGCCACACTTGCGGCAATATAAAACAACAAGTGTTAGAGACATCAGAACTTCACTGTGAGATTTTAAAAGAATTGTCCCCTCACACTAACCGTCTAGAGGAAAGACCTTTCCAGGGACACTGAGAGTGCCCTGATGGGTGAAACTTGAAATCTTGTAGAGAAAGACTGCACAATTTGTTTTAAATTCTAATTTAACTCAGAATTTCGCATTGATATAACAGTTAAATGTCCGCAGCAATAAAAGCCGAATAATTAGAATCTTATCAGAGCTGGGGAAACTGTAGCCGCGAGAGGCAGAAACACGTGCTGCCGTACAATTCGAAAATCTCAGCTTAAATATTCTCCAACTGAATTACATTCTTGTGGGGAAACGGAAAAGACAAGTGAGGGCTAAAGGCTGAAATTATAAATAATTATTTAGTTAAAATAACAATAACAAGTTAATTTAAGAATACTGCATAAGAGAAAAATGGAAATGCTGGAAATAATCTATACTATTAATATATGTGCGCGTTTGTCTGACTTTTTGTTTGTTTGCTGCATTATCTCCTGAACGGCGGCGAGTTCAGCTTCGAAAGAGGTAACCCCGGATTTCTAAAATTCGTAGGAAACCATTTCGACCACTCTTATCTTCGAACGACTTTCATTAGCCGAGATATTAATTAAAAACTCTGAAAATGCTAATTTTCGCCCTCATTTATCCCAGTGGTAACAGTCTCGCACGCTTGAGATAAAAATCTGCTTTTCGAAACATATTGCCACTGCTCGCTTTCAAATCGTAGTTTGTTAATAAAAAAATGTCTAAGCCTAACAAAATATGAAATAAAAATAGCACTTCCAAACATTAAATATATTATTCCCGATTCCGAAAATTCGAGGGAAGCCATTTCGACCATCATCATCTTCGACCGACTTTAATCAACCGAGATATTAATTACAAATTTGAAAACGCTAATTTTTGGACTCGTTTTCTTGAGTGGCAACAGTCTTGCCCACTGGAGATAAAAGTCTGCTTTATTTCGAAAAGTGTTGCCACTGCTCGCTTTCAAATCGTAGAGTTTGTTAATAAAAATTTGTAAATTTTACAAAATATGAAATAAAAATAGCATTGCCAAACTTTAAACATGTTATTATTATATAAGATCATATTCTGACGTTGAAGAAAGCATGCGATTGCATATGACGTCATTGTATGTCGAAAATATTTCATTAATGTCAACATTTTAAGTAGACAGTTGCTGTTGGCAACTTTTTTGTTTCAAACTGACACGATATATTAATGAGAAGTTAATTTTTTTACTGATATTTAGAAAATGTTGCTAGAGATTTATATTGCATTAAATTTAAACCATGACGTCATACGTATTAACCTGCAGTGTCAAAAGTTTTTGCTTCCTGGTTTGGCAATAAAAAAATTATTTACGAATTGATTTTGCTTGGAAAGAATGAACTGATTTCATTCATATTGAAATCTATCTCTATATAAGCGAAATACCACTGACTCATCATGAGATCTCCGAAACTATACACCCGATTGACTTGAAATTTTGCATAGTTACTCATTCCACGATGTAGACGCGCACTAAGAACGGATTTTAAGTAAATCCTGTTCAAAATGAATTTTTGTTATGCCACCACAGGCACTATACTGATAAATGAAACTATACTGATAAATATACATTTACCGACTTTAAATTAAAAAAAAAAGTACATTCATTATCAATTCGAAATTAGGCATTTTGTCTATATAAGAAGTCTAGGTTCATATTCAAACAGATAGTGTGCCCAGCAAAGCGGGTGGGTATCAGTTAGTGTTTTTATACATTTGCTTTTCAGGGGTACATAGAACTTATAAATTTTGCTTTGTCTGGAGCCCGCTCATCTGGCGGACTTGCCCGCTATTTATATACTATATTGCGTGTGAACAGAAGAGCTCTTCATTCTTCAATTAATTTGCAACATTAGTGACTTACCACATATTTACTTATACCAGACATTTTTCTTCTTCTGCATTCTACATATAAAAGTTTCCTGCGATCGTTAATTTATAGTACCGTCGGAACATAATTTCGCATACGCTTTGAAGTAGAGTAGATTCCAGGATAATATGAGTAACATCAGCATCCAGCCCACCACATGAATTTGATTGGATTATTTCGGCTAAGTTTCATTTCAGTATGTTGGTCCTCTTATTATGAGTGAGAGAAATATTAAATTGCTCATTTTATGCAGAAACTGAAAGTTGAAAGCTTATTTTAAAACAATTTTTCTTTTTCGTCTCCAGAGCACGCGCCATCCTCTGTCGGTTACATTATTCTTTTCAAAGCAGTACGTATGAGATAAAAATAAGCAAAATCACTCGTTCTATTTTTCAAATTGTGCTTTCGTCTTCACTGAAATAAAAAAGTTTTTTATATTGCTTTACTCTTAAAGACCATTAGGCTTATATTTCAATGTCTGTTTACTACTTCTAAATCCAATCATCAAATAAAACAAGGTGCGGGAAAGGAAACCGGAACAAAATGCTAGGTTTACCTGAAAATAAAATTGCTCTTATACCGCATCATACAATAATACCAAATTTGTATTTCGCGGGCTCATGTTTTCCAAATGCAGAGTAAGAAAAGTAACATAATTATAACTTTATGCAGTAATATTAATATACAATAATATTTGCGTAAAAAAGGTAAAATTCTCTTTAAAATTTATATCAAAGAAACATTTAATGGAAGCAGTGCATCTAAAATTCTATTTAGAAAAATGTAAAAATTCTTTATTAACTTGGTATTATTGGAAAATCTAGCTGTGACTGTCGAATGTTTCTAAATTCTGTTTTGCGGTTCTTACTGTAGTGAAGTTTAGGTACCTCTGACCTAACCTAACCTAAAAAACAAATTCTAGGACATCAAAAAATATTTGGGTACCTTATGCCTACGCAAAGAAACAAAGTATTTTTAACTATTAAATTCATAAATTAAATAATAAAATAAAATTCAAAAATTAATACAAGTTAAACAAATAGAAAATTTAAATGTATTCGCTATCACTCGTAAATTTATGGGAACTGAACATTGTTTAATCATTTTTTTCCCTGATAAATAATTTTAACACGTTTTTCCCGAAAGTTATGAAAAAGAAAACTGGATTAGAAATCCATTTCGTTCAAATCTACCTGAAATTTGATCTCGTCAAGAAAAGGAACAATTTAGAGATATTTCGTGTGATCGAATCCTAACTGAAGATTTCAAAAATAACACACTTGTTAACTTTTGGCTGAACCGAAAAAAAGAATTTAAAGTCATTTCAAATAGAGCTATTAAATTTTTATTGCCTTTTTGTACAACCTATTTGCGTGAACGTGGATTTTCTTCCATGTTATATTTGAAAAATAAATACAGAACAGAAATTAAGTGGATCCTAATTTACGGTTAAAACTAAGTAAAATAAGACCAGACATAAAGTAATTGAGCTCTCTTAAATAAGCCCAAATTTCACACTAATTTTTAGAATTACAGTATTATAACTCAAATTTTGGTAATTAAAATGGTAACACATTTTTAATCTGATATTTTAGGATTTAGGATAAATAGCCCATAGGTTGTGCAAATATATTTTTCTCAGTATTTCTATTGAGAAATTGAAAAATAAGCATTGTAAAATATAGCGGTGGTACTAAAGTTTTAAATTTTTGTTCAGATGGTACTTGTTAGTCAAAAGGCTGAGTACCGCTGATCTAGTATTATAAAATTTATGGGATTATTCACCCTTGTAAAGAAACGTAACTGAATTTGGAAATTTCAAATTTCTAAAACGTGGATAAGGAAATGAGTTTCTGCAAAACAAAGAGTAAAGGAGAAGATCACGAAAATCACATTTCCTTTCTAATACCCTGGGAAGAAGGAGTCTGTGCATCAAAACTAAGTGGTGAAGATCGGGAGCTAAATATGCAAGAATGAAGTATTTATATTTACAAAAAGTAACAGAAATTTCGCATTTTAGGCTACGTGCAAGTAATAAATTTGTAAAGACTTTTCTTATGCCCACATGTGTGCTACTGTATTATGTATATGCATAGTTTGTGTATCCATTATTTAGCTGAATATGAAGATTTATAACATGAATTCAGCGAGAGAACAGCTGACCTTTCATGTCTGTTTCTTCGAGAAATTTAACAGTCTTTCCTAACATGAACTTTAGGTTGATGATGAATATGAAAGTGATAACGAATTAAAGGATCCAACTTCCTCTCCGATTAAACAGTCTTACAGCGCAATAACAGAAATAATGCTTTTTGAAATGCTTTTGGAAAAGGCCACGAAGATGCAAACTTATGTAAACAAGTTATGCGTAATAAAATTAGTTCTTTACAAGGTCATAAATGTTGCTTAATTATACAATTCCTAAAAATATAAAACAAGTTAATTCGAAATTACTTTAAGCATTAGAAATGGCTTCACAAAGTATTCAGCAAATTTATAGGCATGTTTATTTGTTCTTGGAATTTCCGAACAATATGGCAAAGATTTTCTACAAGCATCTATTGCTGTCATAAAGACTTCAGAATATTTCTAATTTGTGTATAAATGGACCATACGGAGTGGAAACAGCTTTTCTGTATGGTAAGTGAAATTATTAATGTGAAACTATCTAATGAGTAATAAAATCTAATGGGTAATAAAGTAAAATAAGCTAATGGGTAATCAAATAAAAAAAGATGAAAAATGTGTGAAATAAAAAAGATGAAAATGTGTTTGCAATTTAGGTCAATCCCTTTATGGCACTCAGATTGACTGAGTATGTTTTAAATATTTAGCAATTACTTTTCAAAATAAATAAAATAAATTTTAAGAATTTCATATCTGATTAATACATATTTATCTATAAAAATAAAACTACCAAGCTATTATTTTGACTGTATGTAGATGATGCAATTTTTATTAATTCAAATAGTAAAATTGTGCATGACGTAATTTAAAAGCTAAAAGAAAAGTTTAAGGCGGTTGAAGAACGTACCAGTACATTTAATAAACTAGAAGTAGAAAAGGCAACAGAGTACTTCTTACGCTATATAGAAAGAGGTATTGAATAATATTAAACAAATTTAGCCTGAAATATTGCAGATTAGTGTTGCGCCTTTAGATATTAAGATAAATGTAGAAATTTTTTAGAATTAAAAAGAAATTGATGAATAAAAATATCAGGAAATGATAAGATCCTTGCTTGATTTGGAAGTAAAAACAAGATTATTATTTTACATAAAGTTTTAGCATTATGTAATAAATAAATATGATATGTGATATAATAAAAATGCTTGAAAAATTCATAATGGAAGGTGGAAACAATTCTTAGACTCAATATCATGATAATCGAAACCGCTTTTCAAATGCTTGTTTACCAAGATGTGAATTTGATATATGTTGTTTTTATACATTCTTTAAAAAGACATAAAGTGAATGAATGCTCTTTAATTTGAGCTCATAGAGCGTAATCAAAATCCTACGAGACTTTTGTTTCCTTTAGGGTGTAGCTAAAGTCTTACGAGACTTTTGTTTCATTTATTTTTTGATTCGAAGTTTCAAACATTTCGTCCTACGAAAACAATTGTTCAAAATATCAAAAACATTATAAAATGTCACCTTCAAAATGGAAGAATAATAAATTAGAAAACGAGGCACTAGAAAACAACTTTATATATATATATGTAGTAATAAATTTTGGAGTTTTGTAGACGTAAACGAATAAAATGATGTGGAGCTAGTGATTTTTCCAAATAAGTAGCCAGTAGTTAAAATTTGACATATACCTTTATTTTAAGCATAGCATCGCAAACACAGTAAAAGCACTACAAATCTGAGGAAGGATGAAGATGCTATTGCAAGTGCTTCAAGCATGGGTTTCTCACAATAATAATTGGGGAAGAATGGCGATGGACACATGCTAACTGTACAGAAGTACCTACATGTGAAAAGAGTAGGTTTATTGAGATTACGGCAAAGCCCACTAGGGCTATCTGCCTAAGGGGAGTGATGCCTTTGTGGAGGACATCTATGTAAAACTGGCTCGTATACACATTACACATGACGAAAAACACGAAAGCGCCTGTGCAGCCAGCTCGTTCGCGAGATTCAAACTTTTGAACCGAACTACCAGTGTGCACCTACTTAGCCGCTCGGCCGCTGGTGGGCTGTATGAAGAGTAAGGGTGATGCTTTTGGCATCAGATTAAAAACGCTGAAGGTTATTAACGTCTCAGCAGAGAGACATAACCTTATTTTATTGCTATTGGTTTAATTAAAATTTCGATTTAACTATAAATGGACAAAAGATTTTTACCTTTTTTTTTGGTTTTATATATTCTTTATTATATGGTTTATTTATATGCGTATTTAGCTTTATTTAACAGTAGAAATATGTCGAAATATTTCATGTAAATCCAATGTAAGATTTTTTGCATTGCTTATGTCTCGGAGTAAAGTACAGCAGATTGAGCGACTGAGACTGTATTCGGAAATAAAATAAATTATTTTATTCATAAGGCTAATTTTGTAAATTAAAATATCAAATGCTGGGTTTTAGCTATAAATCGGATACGAATTTCCTAAGTCACAAAATATGATATTTACATTGAAATTAACGAGGGAATGTGATGCAGATTTATTAAAATATGAATTTTGATTTTAATTGCTCATGTTTTAAATCGCAGGCTAATCTGTTTCATTAGTCTGATCATTCGTGGTTACAGGAAGGACATGAGGATGTCTAGAGGGTAAGTTTCTTGAGGGTAAACGAATGAAAAACCTAAATGTCAAAAAGAATTGAGTCTTTTATATTCAGGAATAAAATGGGAATATACGACTAAATTCAACTAAAAACCGTGACCTTTTATTCATACAATAATATTCCTAAATATGAGATTATTGCAGAAGTATACAGTTTCGACAATTTATAAAAAAAACAGAGTAACAGATATCGAGAACAAACATTTAGACGTATGTGTGTGTAAATATGATAGTTTTTGGTTAGGTGCATTAGATGACCACCTTGTATCACGTTACTCAGTACACAAAATGGTCACATCAAAAAAAGGAGATGGTTTGTTTTGTTGAATTCATTTATGTACACTGAGGAAAAAAAATAGGACAGTTCTATACCTCTCGTTCTACTGGGCCGATTAACGAAATTCAAATTGCGTTTTTTTTATGTCTCGTTTATATATATTAGATTTATATATAGCATTGTTCTAACACAGGTATTTTGACATCCACAAGTAATATACCAATGTTTTTCCATATTTCGATTCTGCAACTCAGACTATGCCTAGATATTAAATTTTGTAATTTTTGGTGAAACATTAAAAAATTTGTTTTGCCGTATCTTTTTCAAGTTGCGCCAAGAATAATTCACTTGGCGAACTTCTTAATTTATGGCAACCTATTTTCCTTTCCTTTTCTTCACTGTACAGGAGCGGAAAAAACCCCTCGTTCATACTTTCAAATGATTTTAACAAAGTGCGTAAACTATATTTGGCATTATTATCACTTATAACAAATATGCCAAATTTCAAAACGCGCCAGTATGTAAATTCATGTATATCTTAGAAAAGTTTGAATAAGAAATCCTAATATTTTGCAGGTGTGCTCAGAAATACATCTACTTGAAGGGGATGGTAAAAATTTTATAGTTTATAATTCCAAATTGTTTCGAAAAATTTATAAACATTATTTAAAAATACAAATTTTAAAAGCAAATCTTACAAAATGGGCAAATTGTATTTGGAATGAACCTAAATATTGAAATGGGAAAGGAAGAATGAAATACGTTTAATATAAAAAAAGATAATATTAATAAATGTATGTCAAATTCAGGGCTAAAGTTTTGAGAGCTAATTTTTTAAAATCTACTTTTGCGAGTTTTACAAAACTTGACAGTTTGCCCTAATTTGAGTCGTAGAATCGAAATATGGAAAAACATTCGCATGTCATTTCAGAAGAAGTCTGATTTTGTGTCAAAATACCTATATTAGAACAATACTATATACAAATCGAATACATATCCTAAGTCGCGCTTTCGAGACATGAAAATCGCAATTTGAATTTCGTCGATCGGCCCGGTAGAATGGGAGATATAAAACTGTCCCATTTTTTTTTTGCGCAGTGTACTTGATTATACGTCATTGGTGCGCATGCATCAAAGATGCATGAGATTGGAACTTGCAAAAAATAAAAAAGTAGGACTACAAAAAGACAAAACAGTAATTAACCTCATTAGAATAACAGTAATTGCATCGAAACTGGAAAATGAAAACAAAAATTAGTCGCTGGCTATCAACTATCTAGCTCGACGAAATCGGCTGTATACGTTTGCTTCCTTCAACGAAGAACATTTTAGCAAATGATCTCTGTCCATTTCAAAATGCGCAATGGCCAATTAAATAAAACAAGCTAATTAAAGTTGTCTTAGTTAGTAAAGCTACCTTAGCTTTAAAGTTAGTTAAACAAATTAAATAAACCTTACGGACGACACTAAATTCAGAGAGCGCTGCATATTTTTCATGTCTCCTTCATAAAATACCTAATGAGTTTACAATTTAAAAGATAATTTAATGTTTCTAGGTTAACATTTTTATGCTTCGAGCCGTGGAGTCGCTTGTAAAGGGCTAACCCGTATTTTCCCTTTTCTTGCATAAATGTTCCGTGAATGATTATGTTTACGGATTTTATTTTGGCAGGATATGGTTTCTATAATAACTAAAAAATATATATAGGGTTGGCAAGAAAGTAATTTTGGTTTTTTAGTGTGAAATAAAACTCTGTTTTTTCTATAAAAAATGGTCTTTAATCAGTCAGATAGCTTTCATTCTGTTCGATGACCTTTTGCCATCGTTCTGGTTACTTCATGATTCCGTACTCCCAGAACTTCTGGTCCTTATCAACAAAAAAACTCAACCAGGTAAGATTTTAGGTCATCGGTATTACAGAAATTTTTATCAGTTAAGAAGTTTTGAAAACTCGATGGCGCAGGGTTGGGGCTATATGGAGGAGGAGGCATCACTTCCTAAGCAAGCTCCAGTAATTTCGTACATATTACTAAAATGTCTGAGGCCTCGCATTGTCGTGCAGCACGACTCCTTTTGCGATTTGCCAATCCTGGCCTTTTTTCTTGATTGTTTCCTCCAGTTTCATTAGTTGTTGGCAGTAAACATCGATCGCTTGCTTGCTTGGATGCAGGTCAAAATACATAACAATTTTGTAACCCCACCAAATTCAGAATTTGAACTTCTTCTGATGGCATTTAGCTTTGCTGTGCTGTGCTGTTGTTGCTTATTTTCTTTGTCTGGCGTAACATCAGAACAAGCCCACGAAATTCATCGTGGCAAGGAGAGCAAGTTTGCGCCTGTCGTTTGGAAGAGCCTTGAGCACTATACAGGTGACAGTACGACTTCGCTCAGTTCGGCCCACAATTTTGGTGGAGACCATCCACGGTGACGAGTCCGAGCGTCTCCCACCCGTATTCCCCTATCACCAAACCGTCGAGAAGCCTTTCGGCTCGCCATAGAGTGTCCGCATGCCGCAAAGACATTATACATTTGCAAACAACCATGCCTTCTTGGAGATTCGAACCCTGGCTCTTTGGTACCACAATAGGTTCCCTAACCACTATACCACTTGGGCGGTCAGTTAGCTTTCGACATGATTCGTGTTGATTCATCATGTTTCAACCGTGATGCTTTTCAATTAATCTTGTTGTAGATGATCCATTTTTCATCATTAAAGATAATTCGTTTCAAAAAAGGATCTACTACACTACATTTGAAATGCGTATCGTAAATATGAATTAGTTAAGTTAAATTAATTTTTTTCAATTCATGCGGAACTCAAATATCGAGCTTCTTAACGTGTCTAAGACATCTTATGTGATTTTGAATTGTTGTGTGTGATGCATTTGAAATTCGTGCAAACTTTCGCACAGTTATATGACGATTCGATTCATTTATGTTTCTATTTTTGCCATCATCACCTTCAGAATATTGGCTAAAACGTTAGTCATCTTCAAAGTAAAAAGTCTCCAAAACAATATTTTTGCAGATCAGTTCTGACCCCTGTGATCTATTAATCAATCAGTCAGCAGCATAAATTTTACACACTCTCTTTGTGTCTTTCTTGCCATTATGAAAAAAGTAAAATATGTCGGAAATGTTTATTTTTGCACCCTATGTTAAAACTGATCGTAAACTAACATTCGGAAACAAAAATACACGGAATGTGTTTCTAAAGCAACCCTAGAGTGTTGGCTGTCAAATCTCGAAAAAAATAAAATAAAATTAACAGAATAATAACTAAACGAACCTAACTACCTATTTGTGAAAACCGAAATTACTTTCTTGCCAGCCGAATAGCATCTTCGAGGTCTAACAATTCTTGAAAAAAAATTTTAAACAGAAAAATTTAACATATTAAATTCAGTTTTAATTTAAATAAAATTTAAAGTAATTCAGCCGACATTGTAAAAGTGTTTTTAAATAATCCTTCCAGTAGCTTGTGGGCTTTTACTATTTAACTCTAAAGTTCTAACTGAAAACCCCACGAACACCAACAAGCGAATAATCGCTTAAATGTGCGAACAAAACACGTAAGACTTAAAGAGGGTTTACAACCCTTTATTTTTTATTATATTTACAATCAATTCCTACTTGGAACTTTACACAAAGCCTCCACTCGGGCTTGAAGTTAAAATAATAATAATTTAAACTAAACTAGCTTAACTAAGCTATTTGAAAGGTATAGCCGAAGCTATCAGAGATATAACTAGTTTTCCCCTAAGTATTAATTAAATCGGCTAAGCCAAGCAAGGGTCTAAGGTATGGCCTAGCGTAGCAATAGCTAAGAGAGACGTAGCCAAGAGGCAAACGCGCGTTAGTCAGGGAATCAGACTCTCTCTCCCGAAGTCGGTGAAGTATCGACTTAAATAGTACTATTTCTCATTTGCATTAATTGCGTTTCTGAATTTACCTTCTGGCAGGAAATTGTAAGATGAAATTAGAATAAGATAGGAAAGATACAAAACATAAAATAACTGTTAATAAACTTAGGATAAACCTTACAAGCTTTATCGGAGCGGTGCAATAAGCTGTATTCTATAATTTCTGATTGGGATTGTTTGATGCTGATTGACAAAAAACAGAATACAAACTATGTTAGCTTCTTCGCAATAACTAGATATCAACAGTGAAACTCTTTTACAGGCTCTCAGTGAAATTTAACATAATTCGGCGCGCGGTGTTTTTTCTTTGTTCCGGGAATGAAAACATATTAAAGAAAACTGTTCGAAATGCAAACTTCATCCTTTATAAACTTGAAGGTCTGTTTTGATCGGCCAAGAAAGTACATTGTGCATCACATGCAAAGATTTAATTAAATATTATACTTTAAACACAGAAACTTTATAAGATGTGAGAAAAGTCGCAAATCAGTGTACGTGTTAAATATTTGGGTTCTAATTATGAATGAAACGAATGAGAATCAAGAAAAGATTTACGCTTGCCAACTTTGGTTTTTAATCTAGCAACGCAATTTCGAAAATTCTTCTGCTGCCAAATTCCTGGTAATTTTTTAATTGAAATAAATATTCGAGTTAATTTCATTGAATTCTAAATTTGTGCTTGTTGTTTAATAATTAATTAACAGCTGTTGAGTAAAAGTGCACTAGCAGGTATATATTTGCTAAGAAAAGAAAGACATCTCTCGCAATCTTTATTAAAAAAAATTCTAAATTTAATAAAAGGCAACTATTAATAAATTAGAACAACAAATAAAAGATATAAAATGTATTAATTACTATTTTATTTTGACAGATCATAACAATGCTTTTGAAAATTGAGCTTCGGCGTTTGGCCCATTTGCATATCTTGTTTCATAACATAGGACTAAATTTTTTTTTGGCAAGTAAAAATCTCACTCTCCTATCCACACAAAATATGTGTGAATGAAAATGTGCTCAACCAAAGTTCCCTCGTAATGAATGAACTACAACTTGAAGTCACCCGAGTAGAAATCGTAAGGCAAGAAAAACAAGCAAATAAAAACTATAGCTATTAGATAAATAAGACTATAAGTTAAATAAGACCGTATAGAATTAAATACATAAAATACGCACGTTTTACAATACATGTTAATGTATCTTATTTTAATATTACTGAATATTCAATTAATCTTTTTTAACTCTAGTTTATTTACGGAAAGTAATTAAATCTAGACAATAGCATTTCTTAAAAACTTTTACATGCTGTTTACATTAGTATTAAAAAATACCTTTACTTTCTTCGAGTATGAAAAATTACTCTGAACCTAGCGGAATTTAAAAAAGTTTAAAATAATCATTTTAAAAATTTACAGACACTGTACATTTTTAAAAGGATGTAAAATCACTTGCAAAATTTATAGTGTATTTAAAGTTTAAATTTTAGTGAAAGTGCTTGCTTAGAGATAAAGAATTATGCAAATATATCGTCCTCTATTTCTGTGAAATTTTAGCGTTCAATGTAATTTTCTCCTGCGTTTAAATGTTGCAGTTTTCCACTAATTTGCATGGAACTTTAAAATATGTCTATTTTACGTTTAACAAAAATGCATCAACAGATAATACATCTGTTCTACAAAATTTATGTGCAGCGTAAAAGTACAATTTGAATTACGTTGCAATACTTGAAATATATAAAATAAATCCATAGCCAAGTAATATTTTGAAAATCTTTCAATTTCTATCGTGTTTTGATATATAAGGTTTAAGATATATACGGTTTATATAACACATAAGGTATAAAGGTAAGATATAAATATAAAATATAAGACTTATTTAACATATAAGACATAAATATGAGATAAAATATAAATATAAGACTTATATAACACATAAGATATAAAGCCCCAATGTTGAATTATAATTGTTTGTTTGTACCGCAAAGGATTTTTCTCCTTTCTTACAGCTCGTCTTCGTGAAGGAAGCACGTCCGGCTGGCAATCGGGAGATCCGGAGTTCGATTCCCAGCCAGAGAGTGAGAGCATCATTGATTTCTCATGCTTTTTTGGATCGAAAAAGGTCAAGGATTCCAGTGTAGCACACGAACTGAATTGTTCTGGATGATAACTCATTCACACCTGGATTTGGTGACTGGATATCAGCCCTTGATGTCACCGTTAAGTGGAGAAGAATGTAAGGGATTTTTTCTCCTTCTTTACCTCGTCCTTCGTGATTTAATTGGAAGCGCGTCTGAAGAGAAATTCGGAGGTCTTGAGCTGAAACTTCGGCAAGGGCTCCACATATTTTCTCGTTTCCTATTTCGTTGACCCTTTGCGGCACGCTACCTTTTAAAGTAGGAATCTCAATAAAAAAACTGGTAGGCAGTCTAAGCAGGCCCAGATGAGTACACGGGTAAAATTTTGTAAACATAGCACTTACCGTTTTAATTCTGTGGGTGTGCTCAGAGCAGGCACACTGATTGAATAGAGCTTCAGAAAGAGCTCTGAAACAGACATTACTGGGAAGCCCGTAATAGAGTAAAAGATGATTAAAAACGATTAAAAAACACTAGATTCTGATAATCGTAGCAGATTTGGCATTACCCAGGGAGAACCACGGGGTGACCTGCTACTCTACACCTCCCCAAAAAAATAAAAAATAAAAGGAAAAACTCTTCTTGGTTATATAACGACATGTGGAAAAATGAAAGTAAAAAGTAACTTGGTCAGGTTTCTCCGATCGATTTTCAAAATAATTAAAAATCAGAAAAAATAAACCAATATTATACCTACAATTAAGAAAATGTAATCTATGAAATAAAATTAAATAAACATCTACAATTCAAAACTATCAAATTGTAGGAAGAAAAAAAGCACTACTCTAGTAAAAATCAAAGAGCTAACTAATAAAATTACCCCTGACCTTCAGAAAAACGCCCCAACAATTTCTTAGCCCTCCATAAACAAAAAAAAAAAAAAAAGCAGGATATGAAACACAGATGTGCATTTATCATTCTGTAATTAATGAGCTCACCGTGAAGAAAATCCTGCGGGGAAACAAACATACAGTTCTATGTCTAGCCCCAGCGGCGCAGTGTGCCCATTCTGTGATCACCAGCTGTTTGTCATTAGATATTAGGAAAAATATCAAGGCAAAAATTTAAAACTAATATAGGAAAAAGAGGTCAGCATACAGACTTGAAAATAACAGAGAAATTTCTTTTCAAACAATTCATTTTGTATCTTAAAAATAATCTTGAAGATTTTTTTTAAAAAATGTGAGTCTTAAAAAACTAAAGATGGCTGAAATGTATGGACAGAATTTTGTTGTGATGCCATCTAGTATTAATAAAGAAGGTAAAAAAAAACCGATAGTAATATATAAAACCTTTTTCATTCAATTTTTCTGTGTGTAACAGACAAAATTTTAGGTGTGCCCAGACCGGGCACACCGTGCCGCAAAGGGTTAAACTTAATGACTCTACAGTACAGTTACAGTAATTTTCTCTCGAATCACAAAATCATAAAGATACAGCAAATCCTTCCAGGCGACAGCTTTTCTACAACGACAATTCCTGAAAGCAGCCATTGTTTCAACATAAATTAACATTGTCTATGGCTTTTCTAAAACCCTCTCTTCACCGTCTCCAAAGAAGACCAAACTTCATTTCCATCTGTAAGGACTCCTCAAAAAAGATTTACTTTATGTTCGTTTTTAGTTTTACGCTAAAAATGGAAGACTGAGGTTTTTTTTAAATTCAAAGCTGGTCTGAGATTTAAATAATGAAATGCTTTACCAAGCTGAAAGATTCGATTTTAATTAAAAAAAGCATTTATCTTTCATTTGATTCTTATGCGGAAAACATTTTGTCTTGCGGCTGGAATTCCATTCATCCCTTTGTTAAGTTTTCTACATCTTTCATACATTATTCTTAAATAAAGGGGAAAAAAGCTAAGAAAATACTATTTAAAAACAAAGAAGAATACGTCTTTTATCAATACCAAGAAAAGGAGAAAAATTTTTTTTAGAAAGTATCTTGAAATAAGTAGAAGATAATTTTATTTTTTAATTATCATTAAAATTTTGTAAATGTGATACATTTATCCAGGGAACTTCAAACAATAAAGAAAAATTTTAATTAATGCTTTGTTTACTTAAACCTTCACAGATAAGCTCATTTTTTGCTATAAATTATTTCCTTCAATTTTGATTCTCTGTCGCGGATCGCAGAAATAACTAAAATCGAAAAAAAAATATACGTAACGTTTATTAAAGTAGTCATATCTTTGTCATACTAGAGATTATGTTCATTAGTCGAATGTTTGAGCTGATCTGTCTTAATGTTAAATTTACGCAGAAGTAGGTTTATTATGAGGGATTTTATGCAGGTATGTTTTGCGTATTACATCACAGTACTTCAGATATTTTAGCCAATTATTTTTATCGCTACTTCATAATATTTGTTACTATTACCGTCTTTTTCCGAAAATAAGACACTGTCTTACTTTCTTTTTTGGTCCAAAATACGCGCTAGGGCTTATTTTCGGGGGAGGGCTTTAATAAAAGTATATTTATATATTTTTATTTTAATACTTATTTTACACAGAATACAGAAATTTAAATTTATTCAATTACAGCCATGTCATCTTCTTCTGGAACATCGTCATAAATAAAATTCTGAATTATATTCTGATTTTCTTCCAAATCCATTTCCTGTTGAATCATTGGTCCGAATCTCTCATGTCTTGCGATATAGCTATCGTTAAATGAATACTTCTTGTCTAAGTAGCCTGTTCGTAGTGCATTGGAAACATCACTATCAGTTATTTTGTCCCATGAATTTTTTACCCAATTCACAACTTCTTGTAAGCCTGGTTTTACAAAATTACCTCGATGATTTCTCACCATTCTGTTTTCAATATATTCATTGATTTCCATCCGCAAATGATCCTTGAATGGCTTGTTTATTGCAATGTCAAGTGTTTGGAGGTAACCAGTCATTCCTGCCGAAATCATTATTTGATCAATCTTCATCTCAGAAAGAAAGTTTTTCATGTCTTTAGCGCGGTGAGTACTGGCTGAATCCCAAACTAGTAAACCTCTATTCTTACCCCTCAACAGTGGTAGCAGCATAAAATCAACCCACTTTCTTACAACTGCTTGGGTGCACCAGGCTTTTTCACTTTCAATGACATAAATTCCTGAAACACGTTGAATCTGGTCTTTTTTACCTTTAGTGATTAAAAATTGCGATACTTTCTTGCCATCTAGACGAATCGCCAAAATACAGGTAACACGTGCACTATCGTAACCGGTAGAAGGAACGTAAATTGACGAAGAAGCCTTGTGGCGAACTGTCGTTTGAGCTCCTTGGCCTAGGAATACCGTGGTCTCATCCATAGCAATCATGTTGGAGAGTTGGTTTTTCGAAAAACCGATGCCGTCAACAAAAATCTTAAAAGCAAGTGCACGCTAACAACTTCATTGTCTTCCAGAGATCCAGCATCCAGCATGTCTTCCGGAGATCCAGCATCTTCTCTTTACAGAATGCTACAAGATTTACACCCCTGGAGTCTTCCACGATTCCCTTTTTGTACTCGACGGAATAGCTCTTTCGTTTTGTACTCATTTTAACTGGGGTTAAAAATTATTCACTTTATTTTTAAATAAAATTACGTATGAGGAAATAATCAGGCTTACAAGACTGAAATGAATGAACGTTGCATACCTGCACTGTCGCTCAATGTAGACTGCTGCCTTATGTTGTATTTTTAAGATAAATTCCAAGAATTAATTTGAAACGAACTGTAGAGGTAAACAATTCATTTCTCAGAATATTTTGTTTCAAACATTTCACTGAAATATGAGTATTAGGAAAGCTAAACATATTATTACTTAATAAATCAACAACCTTTTTTAACGAATTTTTTTTGTCACATTATTTTAACTAGGGCTTATTTTCGGAGGATGTCTTATTTTACAAAAAGTTTCGAAAATCACGATAGGGCTTATTTTCGGAGGATGTCTTATTTTCAGAAAAAGACGGTAGTAAGTTCAGAATCAGAGTATCGGATCTAATATTCTTTTAATTAATGTCAAGTTTTCGCCGTTAAGTGCAGATTTTATTATACGAACCAATGACGTAATAAGAGTTTTTACCGCCCTGGGCTATTTGTGTGCTATCTCTCTCTCTCTCATTGCATGTGAAAAGATATACAAAATATCAAGACTAGATATAATGAGAAACAAATGAAAGTTCTGTTTGATTTCTGAAATAAAAACTTAATTCCAACTTTCTGAAGTGCTTTTTTGCCTGCTTTTTCTGTTACCAAAATCATCAATGGTATTTTTAAAGTTTGTTTCTTTACTTTCGAAAGTTTATTGCTTTATGATCTTCTTTGTTTCGGAAAGAGCACATTCAGATATACACTGCTCGACATTGAAAATGCAACACCAAGAAGGAGTGGTCAGAAAGTGATGAAATTTGGAAAAAAGACAGAGACAGCAAGCAGTAATAAGTGATCTTTATTTCAAAATGATAGTCAGAATACAGAACGGCGTCGGCTCAGTAGAATGTAGGACCACCGCGGACAGGGATTCACGAAGAAACACGTCTACGTATACATTCAGTAAGAGTGCGGATGGTGTCCTGAGGGATGGCTCTCTATTCCCTTTCAACCATTTGCCACAGTTCGTCTTCTGAACGAGGCAGGGGAAGAGTCTGCAAACGGCGTCCAATCACATCCCACACATGTTCGATTGGTGACAGGTCAGGAGAGTACGGTGGCCAGGGAAGCATCTGTATACCTTGCAGAGTATGTTGGCAGACGCGAGCGCTGTGTGGTCGGTCGTTAACCTGCTGAAAAATTGCATTAGGCAGCCCCTGAAGGTAGAGGATTGCTACCGGCCGTAGTACATTATCCAAGTATCGTTGGGCAGTCATACGGCCCTGAATACGAACTAGAGGTGACCTGGAATCGTAAGCAATAGCGCCCCAAACCATTATGCCACGTTATCGCTCGGTGGGGCGTTACACAGTTACTGCCGGATTAGATCTGTCTCCACGTCGACGCCACACACGTATGCGGCGACTATCACTGTATAAACAGAAGCGTGACTCATCTGAGAACACGACGTTTCGCCGTTCTGTCTTCCACATCGCTTCAGTCCGGCACCATTCTAAACGTTGGCTTCTGTGCTGTGGGGTCAATGGCAGTCTTCTTAACGGTCGCCGTGAGTGCAGGCCACGTTCAACCAATCTACGGGAAATGGTTCTGGTCGACACGGGAACATCTACGGTATCTTGCACATGCTGCAGAATCGCGGTACAAGTGACCTGCGGTACCGCCACAGCTTGTCGGCGGATGCGTCGAGCCACGCGTGCTGACGTCATTCTGGCTGCACCTGCACCCCTCATTCTTCCCACATTCCCTTGTTCCAACCATGTTCGCCATAGCCGATGCTCGTATCCATGTGGGTATCAGCTGCGTTTGACGTAAGGACCAACCCGCTCTTCTCAGTCCGATCACCATACCCCTTGTAAAATCGTCTATCTGCTGGAAGTGCCTTCGTTGACGGCAGCTTGGCATTCTCTCCTATTACACGTATTCTCCAGAACAAAAACCAACTTTCTTCAGTAATTCGCCTGGCAGAAATATTCGTCTGGCAGAAATAAAGACACGAATATTACCCATTCTGCACGTTCTTTCAGTTATATCTTACTTCACTTGCGTCGGAGAGCTGCGCATTTCACATAATTCGCATAACTCAGTGACGTGCGTCTACTCTAAAATTTGCATAAATTTCTGACCTCTCCTTCTTGGTGTTGCATTTTCAATGTCGAGCAGTTATTAAACGCAACGTATGATTCTGTTTTAGGTTTGTAGACATTTTGATTGATTTATATTTAGGAAATTCTTCTCATAATAAGTAATATTGAATTCGTAGTAAAAGCACTGTGTTTCCTTTTCCTATCAAGCCTCGTTTTATTTCACTGTCAGAATAGAAATTTCCAACGCACGCGATATTCAAATTAGGTACGAAGAAGGAAGCACTTAAAGGAAGGATTTGAAAGGTGAAATAAGAGCGTCTTCTGCCTGTTTGTAGACCATGTTGCTAACTTTGATCTTCTAGCGATTAGAATTCTGCGTCGTTGAGGTATTTTTACAATTAGGCTTTTTTTACGCCGATTTCGGTCAGAGCCAACTTGCGCGCTAGTTGAACTGTGAAGCCGTTAGGCTAGACTTAAATTTCATTACCTGTAGTTTATCCATTATATTTGATTTAAAGCCAAAAGTAATGGTTTTTGTAAGCACCAGTTGGTGCCGTCTGTTAAGCTTTATTTGGATTACTAAAAGGGTCCTTTTGCACCCTTTCCCTGTCTCTATGATACTTACAAGACATAGTGATGACTCACCAATTGTCTTTTAGAGTTCAAGTCTAATTGCATGATACCTGAGAAGGCCAAATTCTATAGTATATTACAATATATGCCCTGTATTTTATAATGAATAGAAACATTCCAAGGGTTTTTGTTTCGCCTGTTCCAGCTAAAATAAAAATACAGACTTCCAGCATTTCTCTCTCGAGTTGGGGTGTAATGCCATAATTTAACTAACATCTCTATTTTTCATTTAAAAGTTTTGATTGAGTAAAGAAAGCTTAGCAAGAACATGAAGATCTCGTTGGGATGTCATTGAATAATCTGGTGTAAAGGCAATTGTCTTCTTAACTAAGCATCG
>KK113016.1:178755-200028 GCA_000611955.2 Stegodyphus mimosarum | reverse complement strand
GAGTACCTCACGAATCTCACCTCACCAGTGACCGAGTGTGTCTAAGCCTGGTGATTACTAGCAATTCAACCTGGGGTAAATCCCAAAGAACGGCCTGACTGCATAAGCGTTTTCACAGTTTACTCTAAGTACAAGGTGAATGTGAGACAGTGCCCCTTCCGTAACGTGAATGGAAACAAGTGCTCCGTAGAGAACTTTAGTCCTCTGTGTAATCATCCCTTCCTTTAGGCACATAATTGTAGTAAGCATTGTCATAGCGTAATAACATCCTAATCGCTCTTTCTTCTCCGATGATCCATATGACTATCCATTATGTTATGTTTTCTTTGAAATTGTCACAATAAAAAATATTCCTCCATGGGCGAACAGTTACCTCTACCTTCCTGTATCTACGCCATTGAAATGAATTACGTATTTGAATTTCTAGAATCTAACTTTCTTTGCTATCATACCGTTAATGTGATCTTACGAAGAAACCTGGCGACTTCTCCCACAGGCGCCTAATACTATCAGCACAGAAGAAGGGTAAAAGAAAGCCTTTATTACTCGTCAAACTCTTAACACAAATGCACGTACTTCGTGCTCACAATAACACCGACGACTTGCGGTGAGAACTTAACACTAATTTAATAATAAATTAAAAAATAAGCAGTAGTGATTAACTAACAATTTAGTTCAAGACTAACTAGACTGACTCTGTAATTTACCCGGCGGCAGACTTACTAAATGGCCACAAGGCGTATCAGCAACTCAGCCTAACAAAAGGAAGGACAAAATAGGAACGTGCGCTGGCTAGCGAAATCACGCTCTGAATAAACTACTAGTTTCGACTTTAAATTTGCATCCTGGCGAGAAAATGCGTGAGGGAAATGAGAGGTTCAGGATAGGTAACAAACTTAAAATACGTTATTTGTTATGCAAACTAAGGCAAACCGTACAAGTTTAAGAAATATTAAGACTAAAATGCTTTAATTTTAGAAATTTGTTCAACACAATTTAAAGGAGTTGCGATTGGAATTGCTTTCAAATTTTGGTCGGAGATCAGCTTGAAAATTCACTAGACCGAGCTCTGAATATGTGAATCAAGTGAGGTGGAATTACATTGGGTAATGCTTGATGAAAGTTGTTTCCTAAAAAGGTTTTTAATTTTTATGCGCATGATTCTCATCAAGCATGTTGTTTCGAATGTATATTTTGCGTAACTAAAATTTCATAATTTTTCTTTGAAATTTTGTTCCTATTTAAATTATGCAAAGAAAATAACACATAGCAAAAATAAGAAAAGATGTTATCACGTTTTTATTTATTTATTTAGTGTTATTTTTTGCAGTTATAGTTTTTGCAGTTATTTTGAACATAAATGGCACATAAGAGACTACAACTTGTAGCGATGTAATTTAAATTAAGAGACAAAATTCAAATTAAAACTAAGGCTAGTAGTCGGAAGACCACACAAATTATTTAGCGTGAAGAGTGCTCAAACTTCTGCCCTGCGTAACATGTTAAATATCGGCAACTATAATGCAAAGCCGAAGAATTCGAATATATCAGACGTAGCGAGGCCTAGTAACGTAGCCTCGAGAGGCAGAAATACGCTTTGTCTGACAATCTGAAAACCTCACCTTATATATTCTTAATCTAATTTACATTCTGGTAGGGAAACGGAAAGGAGAAGTGAAAGTAAATACTTAAATAATAATAACTGATTAGATTAACATAATGGAACCACGCATGGTCACCAGTGAGTAACAGCTTTGAGCAGCACTCCTTTGCCTTGGTTTGCTTTTAATTAAAAAATATCTGAATTTGCTGCACTGCTTTATATTGGTGAAATACGGATGAATCTGAAGCCATAGGAAATATCTTGTGCGTTGCCATCGTGAAATAATCTTCACAAGCAACATTTCCGTCAATTTTTAGTTTGGAAACGTTCTTGATGTATAATGTTTTCTATAATCTTAATGTTAGAAATATAATGTTAAACATTTTGGAAGCACTTTGTTAAGTGAGATTAGCATAGCCATTTTCCAAAAACTTTTGGACCATTAGTGTATGTTGTGCTACATCTGCTTGTTTTGGCAAGTACTACCACCTCACGAAATATGAAGTACTTTCCTTCTACGCATCTTGCTTTAAACTAGCTCTCAAAGCATTGCCGTTGCGGAAAACATAAGATATTTATCTACTGCACGACTAAGACGTAACGGGTTCTTAGAGCGCTGCCATTCAGCAAAATGTAAGATTTTTGAATTACCATTCGAATTAAATCAATACGTAATTACTTGACAAACTGAACGATTTAAAATTAATAAACGCGTTTTATAACGGTTTAAAATATTTATTTCTTTTGGTAGTAGCATAGCTAACTTATACGATCGTACTCTCTTTGGCCACATAAATTCTACGAGATCATACTAAAGAACCTGCGGCTTCTCGCACAGGTTTAAAGGAAACAGCCACAGATGAAGTGAAAAAATGACCCTTTATTATTTTCAGCTATGAACAGAAAGGCATGCACTTCACGCTTTACAATAACACCGACAACGTGCTGTGGAAGGTAAGAATCGTTACACAATAAACTTAAGGCTAAAGCGCAGTTCTGGACTAAGTAAGTTAAGGCTAACTAGATTGACTCGAAATCCTACCCGGCGTGATAATTATTTAAATGTCCAAAAAGGCGTATCAGCAACTCCGCGTAACGGCAAGGACAGATTCGTAACGCGCGCTGGCTAGCGAAAACACTCTCTGAATAAACTCCAAGATTCACCCGTTTAAATACTCACTTTACTTAATTTTAAATTTGCATCCCGGCGAGGAAATGCGAGGGGAAATTGAAGAGTTCAGAAAAGATAAAAAAAATTTGAATCATTGGTAATTGAACTAAGGAAAAGCCTATAAACTAATATAAATTAAAATATCTTTTTATAATTAAGTGCAGGCCTTTCTAGTATAATATATTACACGTCTGAAAGTATACATAACTTTCCTTTGTAGGTGAAATGCTTCCACGTACGAATATTTATTTACGAGGACTCCTTTTAAGTAATTCTTGTTTCGTAATAAAAACAAAAAAGGGAAATTCTTCTTAAAAATATTTATTTTGAATTTGCATAAAATTTTCTATTTTGTAACAGAATTTTTACCGATTTAAACTTTTATTGTTACGAACAATGTGTTTTTGGATTATCCTCGTCGTTGAACTCTATAGCCTGTAATGATAGCCAGCTATTTTATGGTCCTTTTAATTTCTCCATCAGTATTCTTTATTTACCTTGAACAATTTCTCGATTTCTCAATTAATACCTTGAACAATTACCTTGAACTTACATTGAATTGACATCGTGAACTTCCCATATCTGCTGACGAATATTTGCAAATTCCACGTTTTTTCATTATTAAATACTGAATAACGGACTATATTTAGCACTCGACCAACCATTCAAGTTTCTTAAATATTTTTTAACTTTACATTAGGATGCGTACGTACGGACGCTCTGAATGCAAATGGCATCGGATTTCATTTAAAGAATGTCTTGAGCATGCGTGTGCACTCTTTCTCACGCATGCGCCAAATTTTTAAATGTATTCACAAACGCATCTTTACAAAGAACCTACATATTTATTGCAGGAGAATATCTGTAAACGCAAGTGAAGGACTTTCATTTGCATTACAATAATGGAATGCAGTACATTACACGGTCAGTAAAGATTTTATGGTAAAATAAAGAAGGTTTGTTTTTCAGGCTTTCCTGTTTGAAGGTTTCAGATATGTGTTCAGCTATTAGTGATCACTGGCAGTTTTCGAATGGTGTCTATTCTAGACGTTATTCCACAAAATTTACTCGGAATGTGCAGCTGTGATCAAATTTAAATTGTATATGCCGGTAGATAAAAGTTTAAATTTGGGATATATGAATTTATTTATATTTAAGGATTGTTTTATGTTCCGATACAAGTTATTTTACTCCATTAGTAATTAGTCCTTCTCTAAAACCGCAAACCATTCGTTAAAATGCAAGTCTCATACTTAATCTTGTTCCATGTACCATTTTTTTGATGCGATAAATAATTTTATTCCATTTATCACTGATATATGTTTTCAACGTTAATGAAATTCTACTATAATTTGTAAATCTCTTATAAAAGATTCACTACGAGAAATATAATTGTAATATTTGTCATGATTCTAAAATATTGCAATTATTCTCTTTGGGTTGCAACGAGGTTACGGTCTCACCAGTGGCTGAGTGGTTAAGACCGCTGAATAGTAGTACTTTGATATGGGTTCCAATCCAGCCGAAAGGGCTGGCTGCAATACTTAACCTTTTGTGGTTTTCCTTCATGTGTAACGTTAATACGATTTCGTTTAGAAAATCTAGCACAAAGGCATCCCTTCCCTTGGGCAGATAGCCGTCGTATGCTTCGCCATATGCAAAATAACCTAACCAGCTAGGCTATCTTTAATATTACTGATCCTTTGTGAATGCGATAGTGACAGTAAAGATCATTGCAAGTAGAAACCATTGGCCGAAACGTTTGTCACTAATCTCAGAGAATCTTCTGCCATTAATGGAGCAGTTATGTGTGCTAGTAAATCATGCTCCTTCGCTGCTCATTAAACTGATATACAGAAAGAACTCTGCTGAAACAAAACGGCTAGAATATAACACATGAAAACAAATTCCCTAAAATAAACCGTCCATAATATACAGCGTATTTTTAGAATTTCAGTTATTGCGTTAGAGCTTCTATTTATTTCCTACCAGTTTTGGATTGTTAGTGATAAGCATAGTGAGAGTTTTGATTCAAAATTTCGTATGGAGAGATAACATCTAGGTCATTATAATCTTAGTATGCTTACTAACTTCGGTTAGTTGGTTCTTTAAGAAACATTTTCCTCTCCTTAGATCAAGTGCAATAACATGGCATATAATTCTACATTTTCGACGGCTTTCTTCCATGAAGCACAGTAAATTTATGGGCTCAGCGAAGCATATAAAATGTTTGTGCGACAGGAAAATTTCAGTCATCTATTTGAACTGATAACATGCCGCTCAGTTCCAAATGGTCAAACTCTTGTAGCTTAATGCATTTATTGGCAGTATCATTTAGTTGTATCATCACCGAGAACGTAGTCCAAGGTGAATCAAAGGAAACGACCTCGAGAAAGAAGAAGCTTCGTCACAATTCTGAAGAAGAACGCCCGGAAGATCGAATCTCAAGGTCTCCTACCTTTGTCCTCTAACATCAACATCTAGAGAGTACTTAAGACAACAGTATTTTAAGTGTCCCTATGCCGTAAAGGCATTATAAACTTACAAACTTCCATGTTTTCTTTGGGATTCAACATTGGGCCAAGGGCTAAGGCCAGCCGGCTCTCTTAGCACAATGTCAGTAGGGCGATTTGGATCCAATGTATAAAATAAAAGAGGACACTGTCCACATATTTTAATTCGCAGTAAAAAGATAAACTAAACATTTGCTCCTTAGTATTTTTATTAGGTTAGTCTTTTCACTTTGTGAGCTCACCTCATAATAAAGTAGCCAAACTCCTTGATTGCATTCTATAACTGGAGATAAGCAAAATATACTCTGTGTACAACATATAAAAGGAAAAATGCAATTTAAGAATTACATGAGATTGAAACTCAATAGCAAGAGGGTATGAAATCTAGCTGAGGCCGAATCTTCTTGAATTCTGTGACGAACTTAGGAATCTCCTAAGCAACCAGATCCCTTTTTCATGAATTTCATTTGCATATTGAGAATGATGTCCAATGGATCTGCAGTGGGGGCAGGTGGCTAGTTTTCGCAGCCACTTGCCACAGCTATTCAGTGTCTTATAAATCCTAAACTATGCGTTTTCCTCTGCATGCTCATCAGAACATCTGTCGTTTACATTCGGCCTCAGAATGTACAACCAGTGCTTGGAGAATTCATATTGGAACACTTTGAATATTAAGCTAAGCTTCGTATCCACAGCCATTAATGATCAACATCTGATAACTAGTAAAATGTACCTTTCATGCTGTACATTTATACAGCGTCGCCCTCTTTGTTAAGGTGAACTGAGAACACTGTATGACTTAAGACAATTATCGCCATGTCTTAGAAAATTAAAACAGACTTGGAAAGAGCGTAAAAGACCCTTATAATAACTCAGATAAATTAAAGGAAGGCACTCCTCATACTTACAGAACCAGCAAGCATTTATGTTGTAAATCAAAAATAACAAATTTAACTTAGATGAGTAAATTATAAGTTAGTCTACATGATTAGTTAACATAAGTTAGTCCACAAAATGCGCCCAAATTGGATGAGACGTAATATCGGCGTGATAAGCCTAATCCGAGAATAACGCAACCCGGCAGATAAACTGCTATCAAGAAATTCAACTAATCACGTGGTCTTAAGCAAGCGGAACATGCTCTGATTCTACCATCTAAATCCTTCCTTTAAATACGATCTCTTTTCTACGTCATTTGAATACGCGCGAACTAGAAATTAGCATTCGGGCAGGAAAACGGAAAGCGAGAATGAGAGAAAAGTTCTTTCATATAAAACAACTGGTTAATAAAAATAAGCGAATGTTCTACGCATTCATATGACATATTTTGCTTACCTTTAGACATCTTCCGTACCACTGACACCAATGTGACCCACAGTACCGGCATTCAACTACTTTAGGTTAGAACACTCAGCACATAGTATAAAAATTCGTCTCCAGTATAAATATAATTTTTGAAGTAACTAATCATTCGACTGAATTAGATAAAATGAAGAACCTTCCCATTTCACGAAATTTCACTTTCTCAGATACGAACAAACCTGATCTCAAAGAATGAAATTTATTCGGTGCCGAAGAGGAAATAAACAAACAAAGCGGTCTTTTGTGAACGGTTATATACAGTGCTATCGTCTTATTTACGGTCAAAGAACAGGAAAAACCTATTCAGACAAGTTAAGAAACTTGTTTTCTTAAAACAAACATTTCAGAAATCGGTTTTACCAAAACATCTTTAATTACTATAACAAGCAACTGTTTCCACGTCTCATACAGCCTTCTCATCAAAAATGTCGCATTTACCTCTTGGTGAGCCTTCAAAAGGAGAATTCGACGTTCGTTCATCCCCACCCGTGTAAAAATCTAACCTCATCCTTATCTTATCTACACATGCTTCAAAGACGGCAATCCAAAGAATCTCTAATGTTTATTTGTAATACATTGTATGAAAAATTGAAATATATTACTTACTTATTTGTTTAATATTTATTAATATTACTTATTTGTTTAATAAGTCAATCTATACTTATTTGTTTTAATATTTTAAAATGTTTTTTTGATAATATTTATAATTTCTACTCGCCCACATTTTAAAGAGATATGTTAAAATACACGTAACGTAACGTTTCACGAACAAGTTCACGATACGAATTGTGTCGTTTGGAAAGCAACTCGTTCGTAAGGTAGAGAGTGTCTGTAAATATATGAAAGTATTTTTTCTGTTGTAAAAGACACAGAAAAAAGGATTTTCCTATACATTATTAATAATAATTAGTTTCATTTTTATTTCAAAAGATTGGCTGTTTTTCGAAACCTGGAACAAAAAACTGTTTTTTTCTTTCTCCGACACAAGGTCTGAAAAATAAATGAAATAAAAGTAAATATGCAAAAATGCCTAAGAAAATTCCTCTCATTTGAGAACAAAGCTTTCGGAAAACAGAAAAATTTATAAACTTCATAGACGTTTTAGGTTCAAAGTATTTATTTCTTCCATTCCTTTTCAATGGAAAACTTTCACTTTATTCTTGTAAAATCATATTTGAAGAGTTAAATAAATATTGAAACAAGATATTTGAGAAGAAATGTATGGCGAACTTCATTAAAATGGTAATTTATTTCAGCTTTCATATAGAAATGAATTATAGTTCCCTTTCAATAAGCTATAAATCCCTTCGTTTGTTAATAACAGGATATTAACAACTCTGAGCAAATCTTTCAGAGCAAAAAGCGACGCATCGAAAACTACGCTCGTCCTTTTTTAAGGTATTTTTAAGAAGCGAGCAGATTTTTTAAGAATGTAATTAAACAGTTCTTTTATGTGTGAATTATAAGTGGTATTTGAAAACATTAGATGAAGAAAAAGTTTTCTTTTATTGATCGTTTTCTACATGGTGCATTTAACAAGTATCTGCTGAGATATACCTTTTATTAATAATGAAAGAACTTTGTACATTGCAAAACATTAACTTTTAAATAAATAATATAAAAATTGTAAAACAATATAACGAACTTGTTAACCAACGAATAATGATAACCGAATAAGCGATTTTCTTGTAATAAAATATAAAATATAGCAGCCAAACAAGTTTTTCATTAATATCACTAATGGTTTGAAATACGATGAAAATTACTAATTAGATATGCAGTCAATGTTAAATCAAATAACTCACGTGACCAGGGTACGAGAAATTCCATAATTAAAAAACAAAAACCATCTACATCGAGTTTTAGAAGATTTCAGTTCTTACGCATTTAAACTGTCGTTGCCAGAACGAAAAACAAAAACATGCATTATTGAAGCATGCAAGCTGTCTGCTCGCTATTAAAATAGGTTTTCAGACAAAATTCCTTAGAGTCAAACCTATTTACCCTAAAACTCGGATAATCCGAAAGATTCGGCACTCTTGATAATCCGTCGCTACTTTCCCAAACATTAGTGCCATAATATGGTGGTAGTATTGCCATAATATGGCATTACTATCATTTCACTGGGGAATATTCAGAAAGGTTCCGCAATTAATTCGGATCGTTTTATCATTTTCAGTTAACCTTTTTATAAAAACTTCAAATTCTATATTATTCAATTTTTTATATTTTATTTTTTAACCCAGAGAACTATTAATTTCGTTTTGGCATGTTGCGTTGAATCACTAAACGGCGTATCATTTTTCAAATTCTTGATACCAAATGTTAGAGCCCTGTATTATATTTAAAGAAATTAAATAAGGAAGAATCTGCTTAAATGTATGTATGTTTCACGCATTGTGATAAAACAACGGCACCTAGAGCCATGAAATTTTGAATAACGTAATCTTCCACCGAATATGGAAGCCTGGAAGCCCTAATTAGAAATTTGAAATTTGTTTTGTTATCTGTTTAATATTTTGTAAACGTTTAACGAACTTTTGATTAATAAACTCAACGATTTCAAAACGAGCAATGGCAACACTCTACGAAAAAAAAATTTATCTCAATCGCGCGAGACTGTGTGTCGGAATTCCAAACATACACTCATTTTAAAATTATTTTGCAATATTGCTGTTGAATTGAATTTTATGGTTCAAGTGCAAAGAACATAATATTTAATAAATAAAGATAACACACAAAACGTTTAAAAAAAAGCCCCCATTGGGCGTAATGTAAAATCTGAAGGCTTATTTTTAAAAGTATTTTCAGAAGTTTATAAAAGAATAAAAAGAAAACATTTACTTCTAATAATTCACCAAAAGCTAGATGTCATTAAAAAGAGACTAGAAGTGTTATAATAAAAGAATTTGTACAGCATTTGCTACTCTTCATGTTATCAGCCTTAAGTCAAGATCATTTAACAACGAACAATCATTGATGGACGTGAAGTATTAAATACATTTTTGAAGACTACAGGTAAAAATAGAAAAATATAATATAAGAGACATTCTAATGAAGGACTTGAAAAAAAAAGCGAAAACTATGAAGCAGGTGAATATTCAAACCGCATTTGGAAGACTATGCACTACATGCAACTTGTCGCCTTTTCTCAGTATATTTAACTAGCGGAAGTACCCGATGCTAGTTCAGTTATATTGAGAGTAATGTATCTAACAACAGAAAGAACGATACCACTGAAATCTTTCTCTTATAACGATGCAATAAATAAGATTCATAGTCATACATTTTTTAGTCTGATGCGATATGGAAACACTACAAAAAAATTTCGATAGAAAAATAAACTAATTCTCTCTCATTATATCATCAAGAACGGCACGCAGTTTTTAATGATATTTGTCTTTTTAATCAAATGGTCGTAAAAATTCAAGTTCCGTCCAATAATTTACCTATATTCAGTTTTAGTCGATTAAATGTGCCAAAAAATTTATAATAATTGATCACAACTCAATAACGCGAACAAATATATAAACAGACATTCTTCTTTATATATATATATATATATATAGATTTCATAAAACTTACAAATTCTTAATTAACAGCATCTGCAATTTGAAAGCAAGCAGTAGCAACACTTTTCGAAATAAAGCATTTTTATATTGAACATGGGACACTGTTGACACTCGGAAAAATTAGTGCTTTCAGCGTTTTTAATTAATATTTCGGCTGATTCGTACGAATCAATCGAAGTCGTACGAATATTTGAATAGTCGAAATGGCTTCTCACGAATTTTTGGAATCGGAAATAATGTATTTACCGTTTGGCAATCTATTTTTATTTCATCGTAAAACTTAGAAATTTTTTATTAACAAACTAAGGATTTGAAAGCGAGCAGTGGCAACAACTTTTGAAATAGAGCAGATTTTCATCTCCAGCTTGCGAAACTGTTGCCACTCGGAAAAAATGAGGGCTGAAATGATCGTTTTTCCAAGTTTTTAATTAATATCTCTGATTTTATTTACTTCTTTTTGGAAAAAAGTGGACGTCGACCGTTTCTAGAGCCCAGAAAAGAATCGTATAAAGTTTGGCGACGATATCTGTAGTAGTGATTAAGTTATTAGAGGACAAACCAACAGACTTTCTTCTTTATGTATATAGATAGAAATAATAACAACAAGAAAAAAATAGTAGTTTTGCGGCATTGTAAAAGCACCTAAAGCGCTGGATTAGCGAAGTTTTAAAACACTGAACTCGCTTTCATTGAGCTACTGCCCATATTAAATTAAAAATATTTATAGTTTAATAATAGAAAACTATAATTATAAAAAAGTTGTTTGTGGAATTTCCTTTTGGAATTTTTTTATAATTTGAACATAATTTGACAGCTGAAATGCTTCTTAATTATTTAAAGAACAAAGATTTTAATTATTTATGTTTGGACAAAAATAACACCCTTTGAAGAAAGCTCTGTCAACTTTAAAAAAAGATCTTCCTTTTATTCAAGTGCCAAAAAAAGATAATTGCGAAGAGCGAAAGTACTGAGTTGAGGAAAGGAAATAGGAACATAGCACCATGTGCCGAGAGAAACAGTAATAAAATGTCAAAAATTAAAATGCTAGAATTCTGATATCTTAATTTTTGACCTTTCATTACTATTTTATTTCTTTGATATAAGAATGGTTATAGTTTTCCCTTTTTTGCAGAAATATTTTTGCTCCTGAAAAAGGGGGACGTGTGTCTGATTGCCATTCAAATCGACAATTCTATTGAAAATCTAAACGAAATTAAATGATGTTCTGTTGCGGCAGTTTTGTAGATTACTGCCGCAACAGAAACTATCATTTACAACATGCATACTATATAATCGATCAGAACTTACAACATGCAAACTATATAATTTCATCTCTAGCAAATCGTAAAACTTGAATCGTTTGATATTAAATTACGGCAGTACTTTACAAATAAATTTTTAAGAATATTTTTCCTAATTTGCTTATTTTTAAATAACAAAAACAAAAGCAATAAAAATAATTCTTCAAATTAAAAAATAAGAATAATATTAATTACTATGTCATCACTAAGCCTTAACATCAAAGGAATTAATCACCATCAGAAGGTTCCGTAATAAATATTTGCAACTAAGGCTCATCTATAGGGGATGTCCATTAAGTCTTTATAAATGTCTCATCCTCACTCGGTCCTAGGGACTATCAATTTTTATTTCAGAACTTGCTGTATTGATTGAATATTATGTATTCCAGGGATTTATCACAATCATAAAAGGAACTACTTTTATGTATTCCACCTTTTTTATAAACAGAAAAATGTGGCTTGAAATATGAACCTTTTGATGGTCAATAAGCTAATATACAATTCAGTTACGATTCATATTTTTCAGTCGAGAAAATGGTGTTGGCAGCACATACGTCATGAAAAACATGAAATAAGATCATAACAGGCCTGTTGGGTAAGGAAATTTACGAACTCTAAATCATCCAGCTAATACACTTACTGAAAGATCCTTTAATGCAAAGAAATTCCAGACAGGACTTTTTATCATCAGCAGGCCTTTTTCATAAACTGCTCATTGATCAAAACTTTCATCTTTTTGCTGTTCTTTGTTATGTAACATGTATACTCTGCACAAAAAAGGACAGTTCTGTATATCCTGTTTTACTAAGTCGATTCGCGCAATTTATCATGCGTTTTTACAGCTCGAAAGCACGACTTACGATATATATTAGATTTATATATAGCACTATTCTAACGTAGGTATTTTGACAGAAAATCGGACATTTTCTGAAATGGCGTACTTAGTGTTTTTCCATATTTCGATTCTTCGAACACAAACTGTGCCGAACTGGCATGCTTTGTAAAAACCGTACGAGTATTTTTTAAAAAATTAGCTCATAAAATTTAGCTTCTCACTATTTACTGAATTCGGTATACATTTATTAATTTCTTTTTTTTCATTAAACTTACTAGATCATTTTTTTGCAGTTAAAATGTAGGTTCAATCCAAAAAAATTCCGCAGACTTTTTCTGATTTATTTTTTAAAATTGTACTTTTTAGTAATTTTTATGAATTTTTCGAAAAACGTTTTGAGTTATAACCTGCAAAATTTTTACCGTCATTTTAAAGTAGATGCATTTCTAAATACACTTAAAAAAATAAAGTTTCTATTCTAAATTTCCTACGATATATGAGAATTTACTATTTATAACGCCAAATGTTGTTTACTGATCTAAAGATAAGAACTATGATTAAAAAATGTATTATAAAAAATTATCTGAAAGAATAACAATGCATCTTTTTCTCGCTCGTGCACAGTAAAAGGTAAAAGAAAGTAAATTACTATGAATTTAGACAAGTGAATAGTTTGACAAATTATATTTCGACATTGTTTTTTGACATTTTGTATTTCGACAAGTGAATTATTCTTGGAAAAAACTAAAAACAAGTATCCTAAGATAAATTTTTGAATTTCTTGGTAAGTTTCCCAGAAAAATTTTACAAAATTTAGACATAATTTGATTCGTACAATTGAAATGTGGAATAAAAATTGGTATGCCGCTTCAAAAAAGTCCGATTTTGAGTCGAAATTTAGAAATTAAGATTTTAGAACAAAGTTATATATAAATTTAATATATATCCTAAGCCGCGCTAATTCGCCCCCTTTCTTTAATGCAGAGCGCACACATGTCTTTCGCTCTTCAAATCTCTTTCATACACTTTCATTTACACTGCTGGCCACCCAAATTGCAACACCAAGAAAGACAAGAGATATCACAACAAAATTTATTTAGTAGATAACATGTTGACCAAGTATCAAAAGATTGAATTTATAGACATCTGTGAAGTGTGGTTCCTTCCACAATCAGTAGCCAGAGTAGCCGCCATTGTTGGAGATCACCGCTGCCGCACTCCTCGGAATTGATTCAGAGAGACTTTGGATGTGTTCTTGGGGTACAGCAAACCAAGCAGCTTCCACACGTTGCCAAAGTTCATCTGGTGTGACAGCTTAGGATGTAATCTGGATCAATCGTTCAGTAACCATGGGCCACATATTTTCTATCGGCGAAAGATCCGGCGAGCGAGCCGGGCAGGGAAGCAATTCAATCCGGTGGTTGACGAAGAACCCTTGGACAATGCGTGCCACGTGTGGTCGCTCATTATCCTGTTGAAATTTGGCTGTGGGAAAGCTCTGAAGGTAAGGAAGGACAACTGGCTCCAACACCTCGGAGATGTAGCGCTAGCTGTTTAAAGTACTCGCAATGCGTATTAGAGGAGTGCGAGAGTGATATCCAATACCGCCCCATTACATAATACCCGGTGCAGGACCAGTGTGGCGGTGCATAACGCAGCTGTTCAGCATCCTCTCTCCACGGTGTCTCCAGATTCGAATCCGACCATCGTGGTGTTGCAGACAGAAGCGTGACTCGTCAGTAAAGACAATTTCATTCCATTCTGCCGTCCACATCCTTCTTTCATCGCACCATTGGCGGCGGAGACGTCTGTGGTTCTACGTCAAGGGTACACGAAGCAATGGACGTCTTGCAGACAGACCACTGTGCTGTAAACGGCGTCGAATGGTGCGCTCAGACACTGGGGGATGCGTTACAGACTGAATGTGCTGTGCTATGGTTCGTGATGTGACTGAGCGATCCGTCACTGCCATGCGCACAATGTTCCTGTCATCACGTGAAATGGTGCACTGGGGTGGATGCGATCGTACCCTCCTGCATCCAGCGGTCACATATCCGCATTACAGTTGTTTGGTTTCGTCCAACATGACTACCGATTTCCCTGAAAGATAATCCACACTCTCGGTAGGCCACTTTTCTCCCTCTGTCGAACGATGATCGCTGTTTACTACGAGGCATAATTGATATAAAAAAAAACACAATTGTCGAACTTGAAATCGTCAAAAACTCCAAGCCTTAAATAGTGCTTTGAAGTGGCGCCACAGGCGCCCGTGATGTGCGTTTGCCCTGAAATTCTAATCATTTGCACATCTCACCTCCGCTAATGCATGTTGTAAATTTCATGTTATTTGCATGCTTGCTTCAGGGTGTTGCATTTACGGTGGTCAGCAGTGAATAATCGTAGATTATGTTCTCGAAAATCTGAACTTTTGGCTTATTTTGCTCATACAATGGCTGTGGCAGAGCATCACTTCTGTCTGAACTTTTCCATTCAACATTTTGAATTTGTACTTATTCTTATGATCGTGTTCCCAAAGTGAAACAAACTGATCTTCCAACACGGTTGTAATTATCATTCGATTAATATTATGTTTTTACCTAAAAATGCTCAAATAATAGTTTTTTAGAATTAAATTTTTAAATTTTGTATTTTTCTTGTTTTCTTTTTTTAATGCTTTACATCAGTTTGTACATGTTCTGTTTAAATTAAAGAATGAGTACAGTGTTTTCTAAGATAAAAGAGTATTATTGTTATTATTTTTATCATTATTAGCATAGAATTCCATTGCATTATTATCCATATTCAAATCACCATATTTGTATTATACAGGGTGATCCAAAAGTCACGCACATGAAATTTTCCGAAATCGTGAAAATTCGAAAATGATTATTAATGTAAAATTATTTCAACAGATGTCACTATTATATTGTTATAAGTAATGAATCAATTCCAATTTCAATTGCAATTTGGGCTGTTAGATTTAAAAACCGTTTGTTATAGACGGTTTTTCCCAAGCGGAGCAAAATTTTATGATTTAGCATTACTTCGCAGCGAGTGAATGTGACGTGATCTTTGTCACACTCTTTGTTGGTGTTGCACCGTTTTATTTCGGACTTCGCCCCTTTTATCCGAACTCAGAAGATACCAGTGGTTTATTCCTTTCTTACGATGAATGCTTCCAGTTTTTCGAAATCGAGCTACCAAACTGAAAAATCATTTTTTTCTAAATTCACGAACATTTGGAAAAATCTCATTAAACACACCAATAACTTTTTCGTACGAATGCGTTGCGAAGTAATGGTTGGTCATAAAATTTCGTTTTGCTTGAGGAAACCCTTATCCGTCTTCCACCAAACAAACAGTTTTGTTAGTATAGTGACTTCATGCCTTAAAACAGTTTGCTATCAGTATCCATTTTGAAATTTCTATTGATACAATTATTTAAAGTTATTATAGACGCGATTTCTAGGTTACTATGTAGTACTGCAATTACAGTATTATTTCTTCATACCAATTATTATATAATTATCACAATATTGCTCTGTATTATTATAATGTCATACTAGTCTTTTTTAATACTTTTAGTATTTATCACCTTACGTGCTCTAATACTAAGGATCCGAGTTACATATAAATCCTGCTTAAAGATATTCTGAGGAAAATAGCTTATTTACTCTAGGACTATTCACATTTATGTTTCTGTCAACAAAAATACGTATCCAAAACAAACCAGTCAAGATTGTCATTTTGTCGATTTCCACTCTTTAGTTTTCATTATTCTCATTCCTAACCTGACGAATAATCAGGAAATAATACCTACACTTTCTGTCCGAAGACAAAGACGGACATTATTCAACATATTTTGTACATTCTGAGCTAAAGAGCTATAATATATGAGTTGTTTACTTAGCTTAGAATGCATATTCATTCAGCATTCCTTGGATATCATAGGTCCAAGAATTAGATGGTCTTATCTTGCACTTAGTCAAAATCATGCTAAGGTTTTCGTTTTTGGTATATTCTGGATTATATAATTTAAAAAACTGCAAGGATACTAAAACGTTTGGTGGGATTGTAGGCCAGTATCACATCCGTACCTCATAGCTAAGTAGGAATTTTATTAGAATCAACTTCCAAGAAGAAGAATTTGCAAATTTTATTGGGTTTCGAATAGCAAATGTTTCCGTCATAAACAAACAGGTTGGAGAGTTTCAGATGGTTTACTCTAATTATCATTATAATTACTAGACCATTTTTAATGTTATAAATTGAATATTGTTACGGATTTCGTATATATTTAGCTATTTATTTAGAATTGTAATTAAAATTGCTTTATTTTCCCGTGCAACGCAGACGATTTTTTGAACAGAAAGCTACGTCGAAAAAGTAAAAATAAAAGAGCGCTTGCATTTAATATTTAATAAATAAATATCTCTTAATTGCTGTTGCTATCCACAAAAATCGAGAAAAATCGAGATTTTACCATAATGTTTTAGTGAATAATTAAAAAGCTTATAAAAGCCGAATTAAAACACCTCAGCTCAGTTGCTGTTGTTTACTAATGCTGTTATTGATTGTAGCGAATTGGATGTGAGATTGGATTAACTTTCTCTGTTTTTGAATTAAGTTCTGTTTAACGTTTGAGATATTGTGATATTATACGAATATCTCTGAGGAAATATTTAAGCATTTTGTTTTATTTCTTGTGAAAAGAATAAATATTATTAACTTTTTAACGATTTGTGCATTCAATCCATGACGAACCCGTACGCTCGTAACAATATTAAATACTTTAGTTAGTAATTTAACCATGCTGAATTCAATTTTGAGCGAAAAATGTAATGAAAATTACTCCTATTTTAAAATTCAAGGCAAAGCTTTGAGACTTGTATGAACGCTTTGAGATAATGAGCTGTAGAGTCATTGGGTTATTTTGATGCGGGAGACGTCATAAAGGAGCAATGCCCTCGCCGGGATTCAAACCTCGGACCTCTCGAATACGCGCCAAGTGTGCTGACCATTACGCCACGAAGGCATTCCAAGAAAGGAAGAGAAATATCTTACATACTCCTCCTTTTAAAAAGAGACGGGATTAGGGGTCGCCAAATCCTGGTCGTATAGAATTATCATCTACCAACTTTTTTTTTTTAGTTCGGGCGCCTCTATGAAATTATTGGAGTATTTTGTAGTAGGAGATGGGAGGAATGAGCAATGCTCTCGCCGGGACTTGAGCTTCAGACCTCTGGAATACGCGCAGAGTGTGCTGACCATTACACCACGAAGGCATGCCAAGAAGGCGGGAGAAATACCTTATAGCGTTTTGATCTGAATTTCTTACGAAAATTTCATCATTTGGAAGGTTAAATAACTTTTCCCGCGCTAATTACTACAAAAGAAAGTGATACACGTTTTGGAAGATTTCTTTTATTGATACAGATATAAATTTACGCAGAATAATATAAATTTTTTTTACGTCCTAATTCTCTTTGTATGAGAGAAAAACTCCAGTTACACATTTGAATTCAAGAATAAGAATATTGCCTTACTGACATATTTTGATTCATGAAGCGACAAAAATATAACAAATAAAATAAAATTTGAAAGGTTTTCAGAATTTATATTACGTCCAAAGGGGCTTTTTTGAAATGTTTTGTGTGTTATTTTTGTTTATTAAACATCACGTTATTCGGGCTTAAACCACATGGAATTCAATTCAACAGCAATATCACAAAATATTTAAAAAACAGCATATCTTTAGAAGTTCCGACATAAGTCAGTCTCTCGCGCTGGAGATAAAAATGTCATTTTCCACACAGCGTTGCCATTGCTCTCTTTGAAATCGTTGAGTTTGTTTGTAGAGATATTAGCCATTTTTTGAAAGCTGGGGAGATGAAAAATGAGTAATGGCCTCGCCGGGACTTGAACCACGGACCTCTCGAATACGCTTCGAGAGTGCTGACAACTACACCACGAAGGCATGTTAAGAAGGCCGGAGAAATACCTTATATGTTAATCAAAAATTCGTTAAAGTTTCACAAAATACGAAATAGACAATAAAATGAATTGAAAATTCAAAATTCGGGGGTTCAGGTGCCTATGTTCGAGTGGAGGCTTACGTTGTTCAAAATTTGCTGGCTCTAGGTATCGTCGTTTATTCACAATGCGAGAAATATACATACATTCATGTAGATTCTTCATTACTTAATTTCTTTAAATATAATACAGGGCGATAATATTTGGTGGCAAAATCTGAAAAGTGAAACGGAAATTGATAGTGAAAAAACGCAAAATGCCGTTTCAAAACTAATAGCCCTTGTGGGCTACCGCCTCTTTGAGCTAATAACTTAAAGAGTCAGGATAATTTATATTAATGGCTAAACTTAAGCAGAAAATCTGAAAATTGTATCATGGTTTCTCGTTGATATCCAACCTACAGTGTTTTAGTAAAGATGAGGAAACTTATCTAGCTCTAAATTAGGCAAAAAGGCTTAACAATCTAGTGTAATCGTGTAGAATTTTGAATAAAATTTTATTGATTTCGAAGGCAAGCAGACATAGTATCTCTTTTTCGGAAGAAAGAAAATGTTGAGAAACAGGAATGTCTACCCGATCACATCGAAATCGATAGAATTTTATTTTAAATATACGCCAATCTAAGGTTCCCTTTTGTATTTTTGGTCTTTAAGCTCAGTGCATTTGCTGTGCAAAAGACAAACCATTATTCATTAATAAATCCTTATAATTCTAAAAATTAAAGCCGTGGTTCTCGTCAACTAGCCATTTTGAAACTTCAATCAAAGTATGAAGCATATTTGATGTTATTTGTTTTTCTTAATGTATTCTTATTTTAGTGGATGAGGAAAACTAAATGTATAAATTTCATTCTTAAAAACAATTATTAATGAAATTTATATTAAAGAAAGTTTATTAAACTTTTGGAATATGAAATGCGGTCGTTTTCCTTAGCTCTACAAAGTAGCCGTCTATTAATAGAAAACAGTTATCTATGCCAAAAGATCCTTTTCGAAATTTAAAAATATATTTTATAGGATAACACATAAGATAACAAAATTTGTGATTTTTGAGCAAGATTTATCAAAACGCCGTCCTCGTAAATGAAAACCTTGATAGCATATACCAAACTTGTTTCATATATGAAGTTAAATGACAATTTAAATCCATAATGTAATGTTTTTTCCATCTTATAGCAAGAGAATCAGCATCAGTTGCGTAAATTTGCAAGACTAGTTTCAAAGGTTAAACAAACTTCTTCGGCTATAGGAGTAAAAATGACGAAGCGCAAGCATTATGCGATAATAATAGACACCAAATTCGAGAGAATTCCGAACGAAGCCACTGATTTCCGAAAAAGAGGAAACGAAGCCACTGGCGCTGTCTTTTGACAGAAAGAGAAATGACTATGAAATAATCTCTTTAAAAGTTGAAGGTAATGATGGATTAGAATTGGGATCATTAGCTAGTACTGAGAGATTTTCATGAATGTAAAACGCCTCTGGCAAATCTATTTGACTAATAAATGCTGAACAAAAATTACATTTTCGGTTTCTCTGCAGCGAAAATTATACAAAAGTCATTTTCCGTTGGCGAATTAGATTTACTTAGAGGCGTTTCACATTCATAAAAATCACTTAATTCCTAGTTAATGATCCCAAATCTAATCCGTATTTATTTCCAGTTTTTAAAACAAATTATTTCATATTTTTTCTCTTTTTGACAATAGATGGCGTTAATGGCTTTGTTTCTTTTTCCTTAAATGGAACGTTCTGGAATTCTTTATTTATTGTTATCGCGTGAGTATATGCTTCCCTTTCATCTTTTCCCCTCCTGCAGCTGAAGAAGGGGTTCTATTTAACTTTCGAATCTAGCGTGAAAATTTACGCATTATACATTGATTCTTGTTGCTGTTATAGTTTTAACATTTTCTCTTCAGCGTGTTATTTTAATTAATCTTGTTTTGTTATGTATCAGTTATTTGTATTATGTATTAGTTATTAGTTATTTATAATCTTTCCTCGTTATGCTATACGTTTTCACAGTAACTCTTTGGTTCCGTAAATTTCGTAAAATTCTTAATTTAAACACTAGGTTCTCGAAATTATGCATGCAAGTTACGAAATTTTTGCGATTTTTATGATTTAACCCTCGACTTTTCTCGAATTCCTATTCTTTCACCTCACATAGGTAATAAAATACTTATGTGAGGTAATCATACATACACCTCACATAGGTATTTTATTACCCTCATCCCCGAGAAAAGCATTTATCCACACTTTTAAATTCAAACCAGAAACTCATTGCTGTCAACTTTATAACTCATTTTATGACAGATGCATTTTTATTGCCAATTAGTAACAAATGGTACATTGTTTCCACGTAACTACTAAAGTATTGTTTGCATTTGCTGTCCGATATTTGGTTATTAGAACGACATAACATCCATTTCGTTTCCAACACAAGGGTATTTTATAAACTTACTTTAATAACATATTTCTTATTTATAGTTAAGTTTTTCTTTTATTCCTTTTCAATGTACGTGACTGCAAAATAAACAACGAGTTATCTGCGTCCCGAAAAACCATGATTTAATGTAATAATGTTTCAACATGTCTGCTGATAATGACATTTTGCGCGAAACTGAGGAAATTTTGCAAATTGTTAATACAAATGCAGATTCTACAAACTCTATTAATATTTTGATTCGAAATTTTATTTTTTTACTTTCAAAACGATAAAAATACGAAACTGTAAACCAAAGTGAAATAACTCAATAAACAAACTATGATTAAATGTACCCAAAGTCGGAAAATAATCTGGAATAATTTACCATTGCATTAAAGAGTCTGGAAACTTTAACAAAACTCGTTACTTTTTTAAAGCTTTCGCTTAAAGCTACAA
>KK113016.1:156773-178719 GCA_000611955.2 Stegodyphus mimosarum | reverse complement strand
GATTATATCACTAAAATGATGTAATAATAAAAAAATGGCAGCAATAAAAAATTTTGGAAGAATAACAATTGATGCGTGTGGTGTTACCAATAAAGTTAATATAAAAAGAATCCTCTTTGGAAACATTCTTTGTGAAATCGGATTTAAAAGCATTCGTATATCTAATTGGGAGACCTGTACAAATATGAATTTATATACAGCGCTTCAAACCGTGTCTTAATGCATCCTTTTAATTTTTGATCGAAGCGTTTTGGAGTTGCCGTAGCAGATTTACTATGCTTCGAAAGAAACTATGCTTGTAGATTTCAATCTTTTGCAGTGCCTCTGATATCGAACTGAAGAAGTTAGATTTCTTACCTCGAAAATGAAGCAGGCAAGTTGGAGAAAATTTTCATCTGTAAAGTTTTACGGATTTTTTTTTAGTCCAAAGGAAGTGAGCTCAGAAGGGCTATTAATTTTGTTTTGGCATTGTGCGTTGAAAATTCTAAATATCAGTTCACTTTTCAAACTGTTGCCACCAAATATTACAGCACGGTACTATATTTAACGAAATTAAATAATGAAGAATCTGCATAAACATATATATGTTTCTCGCATTGTGATAAAACAAAGGTACCTAGAGCCATCCAATTTTAAATAACGTACGTTTCCACCCGAATATAGGCATCTGGAAGCCCAAATCTGAAATTTGGAATTTGCTTTATTATCTATTTCATATTTTGTAAAACTTTAACGAATTTTTGACTAACACACGCAACAGTTTCAAAGCGAACAATTATATCAGATTTTAAAAAAAGCTGGCGGCACTCTAGTGAAAAAAATTCAGACGATTTTTTTTATAATGTTATTGGATTTATGTAAAGAATAAGTAGTTCAGCGTTACAGATAAAGAATTCGTTTTGTTTTGTAGAAACAGAAGATGAGTTTTTGATTACTATAAGATTGTAAGATTTCAATAAAACTCAATAAAAATTTATTGGCGCAGTCTTCGTAGGATGAAGAAATCATTAGGTACCTGAGGAAATCCAAGAGATGAGATATCAAATTCTCAATATTTCTGCGCACTATAATTACAGTTATTCTGCCATTTTGTTAATTCTGGTTTAGATTTTAAATAAAATATATTTACTTTTGTTTTATGTAATACGAGTAAATATAATTGCAAATTATATTAAATGTTGTGGAAATTGATATTTTAGCAAAATGGTAGTTAATTTAAAAACTTGAAATATTAACTAAAAGGTTTGTGAAGATAGCAAAATTGTAAAGGATACCATTTTTTAAGACAGTAGATAAGAAAAATTAAAAATTAAAGGTAAAACTTTTAAATGTATTTAGTATCTGACTGTGTTTTATTATCAGTTGGTAAAACGCTACACGCACTTTAATTCAGTCAATGATCATAATTTTGGTTATTAGTAAGAAACTCGTTATAAAGTGTTAAGAATGGCTTTGGGGAGAAGGTACTTCCGGAATATAAAGTGGCAGATTTAAAGAGAATAATTATTGGTAGCAAGAAATATGAAGAGAATTTTGTAATGGAATTATTAAACACCATTAAAAACGTAAGAATCGAAAAAGAAGAGTTAGAACAAAGGAAAATGGATTTCGAACTTGAGAAATTACGAATAGAAACAGCTAGAAAGAGTGCAGAAGGAACTGTCAGTTTCGAACAGTTTTAAGAGAACATGAGATCGCGTTATGAGCTTCCGAAGTTATTGCAAAAATTCGATCCAAAAGACGGAAACATAAGTCTTTATTTAACTAGAAAAATACAAAGAAAGGCAGACTAGTAGAGCTCACGTAAAAGAGATAGACTGGGTTTCACATCTCTTAAGCTTATTGCTGTATGAAATAGCGCAATTAATAGCACGTGAACCTGTCGAGAAAGCTGAGGACTACAAGCACGTAAAAGATCTGTGCCTTAAAAGATTTAAGTTCTGAAAAATTTCGTAAAAACATTTTTCATCATCAGAAATCGCATGACAAAACGGGAAAGAAGTTTTCATTTGAGATAGAGAGCTATTGAGAAGAATGGATTACAGGTTTAAAAGTTACGACCTTTGAACAATTTAAGAACCTTTTGATATCGGATCAAATAAAAGGCAGAGGGTATTGAGTGAAGTAAAACGTCATTTTATAGACGATTGGAATAAAATCGTAGTCCCATCCGATTTAACCGATTGGTTAGATGAATATGAGAATGGGGGAGAGAATGATATGAGATATTCTTCTTGCAGTAAATTAAAGGAGAATGCCCGACATGGCAATTGGGTTAGTAAACCTTCAGAACAGGAAGGCTGTGGATTCAAACGAAATATAGTAGGCCCTTCAAATCTGAAACAGCAAATGCCAAATCAGCAACATCCTTCGTATCGGAATAACAATACATATAATCCATAAAAATCACAAATTCGAAGGAAAATTCCAGTTAATACAAAACTGAAAATTAATTTCAAAACCTAAAGGCTTTGTCTGTAGTGAAGAAACGCACTTTGCAAAAGCCTGTCCGTCCCATAAGGAACAACATACCAGATCTAAAGTAGATCTAAGGAGGATTAGTTCAAACTACAACACCGAGTAAAGAAAATGATGTAGGGTTACTTCCTGCCCGTATTATTGTTCCAGTGTTACCTTTAGCTTAAGCAAATGTTATCGAATTCGATAAATTAAAGAGGGTAGAAATAAAGTGTGGAAAGAAAAGCTTTCAAGGAGTAGTCGACTCCGTTGCTCAAATACCTGTGATTCGGAGTGACTTGATTCCCGACGACTGTGACGATAGAGAAGGAAAAATTAAAATCATTTCTGCATTTCAGGAAGCTGAAAATGCAACGCTAAGAATGATTCCTATGAAAATCAATGATGGCTATCATGACGAGGGACCGGTAACTTGCGCAACGTCTAAAAAATTAGTGAGGGATATGTTAATATGTAGCACCGCGCATCAAGCCTTGTCTGAAGATATAAATTTAAGTGAGACTATGGAAGACAAGCGAGATAACACTGTTTAGGAACGTACGTGTCAGATGTACTCTAAAAGCAGGAAATCGTTCATAAAGTTGCAACGGGAAGATGAATCATTGAAACATCTTTGGATTTTAGCCGAGAATAATCAAAACTCATATACTTTAGAGGGCGAACTGCTATTGCATTCTGAAGTGATTTCTGGAGAAAGACTGAAACAAGTATTACCCTTATGTAAACAACCCTTATGTAAACGAGAATACGTTTTGAAAATAGCACATGATGTTCCATTAGCAGGCCACTTAGGTGAACGGAAGACGAAACAACGTATCAAATATTCGTTTTACTGGCCAACGATTAAAAGTGATGTAAAAAATATTGCGACAGCTGCAGACAGTGTCAGCTAAGAAGAACGGTTACCTATAGAGATAGAATACTTATTCAGCCAATTGTAAGACCCGAGAACCCATTTGAAGTATGGAGTGTAGACTGCATTGATCCACGAGAACCACCCTCGCGTAGGGGACACAGATTTACTATTTGTGCTGTAGATTTATGTACACTATGGGCAGAAGCCGTGCCAGTACGAAACATACAATCAAAAACGACTTGTGATGTTCTCATGAAAATTTTTACCCAACCAGGTTTTTCCCAAAATATCTGCACTGACCAAGGAACTAATTTACCTCGCAGCTAGAGAAGGCCTTTTTAGATGTTTTGGGGATAGCTTCCAGATTTTCTACGCCAGGTCATCCAGAAAGTATGGGTGCAGTAGAACGATGGCATAGGACACTGAAAGAAATGTTGAATAAAACCATTCAAGACGATTACCGTGATTAGGTTTTGCATCTTCCGTATTAGTTATTCGCAAACCGTGAAGTTCCTAACAGCACTACTGAGATTTCGCCATACCAAGTGGTATATGGTCATCTTCAAAGAGGGTCTTCACATGGATTAAGGACTTTTGGATTGGTAAGAGAGATATACCAATCACAGTCTCTTTACAATCGAATCCTATTTAGATGATTTACAAGATAAACTACGAAGTGATCACGCTATAGCATATGGTAACTCAAATAAAATACAGAGTGATTACGCTCATATGTATAATATGAGAAAACATTCGAAGTAGGAGATCAAGCGTTAGTCTTGGTTCCATCATCATCGCATAAAGTGCTAAATACCTGACAAGTACCAGCCAAGCTAACATGACCCCATTCTGCTTTAGTTCGCTTGGAAAATGGAAGTATGAGGGAGTTTCACGTGAATAAATTACGTTCATATGTGTCGAGAGTGCAACAGGTAGGGCTAATCTTTGAACAGGATAATGACTTTGGAAATATACATTATGCTCCCACTGACCAAAATGAAAGGACGCAAGAGGATATTATAAGGTCTATTTAAAATTGTCATAAATGACTGGATGAGCAACAGTGTCACGAACTCTCTAATATATTATGTAAGTTCGCAGATGTTCTAGTAGCACTCCTGGTAGAGCGAAAGTTGATGGGCATTCTGTAAGAATTATTCCCAATGCACTTCCAAAAAATCGTTCCCATATCGAATCCCGGTTATACTTCAAGAAAAAGTTGATAGGCAAATTGATTAGTTGCTAAAGCTTGAATTGATAGAGCATAGCGACAGCAATTCGGCTCACCCTGTGGTATACATGGCAAAAAAGAATGGGAATGCACTTTTGTGCGTTGATTTTAAATTGTTAAATGAATTTACTGTTCCAGAGGCATATGCAATGAAACATGCGACAGCAATGCTCTACAAGATCGGGGAAGCGCAATAACATCACCGTCTTAGACTTGACGAAGGGATATTGGCAGATATCGATGAAAGAAGAAAACAAGCATTTTACAGCATTTGTGACGCACTAAGGCCATTATCAATTGAAAGGATTACCATTTGGAACGAAAAATGCAGGAAGCACATTTTCAAAAAGTAATGGACAAAGTTTTAGGCTCACACAAATGTGAAGTAGGAAAAACAAAAGTACAAAACAAATGTGAAGTACAAAACCTTACGAAGAGTAGGACTTACTGTAAATTTAGAAAAATATGATTTTGGAAAAAGGAAAGTGAAATTCCTTGGTCATATTATAGGTTCTGGGAAACATTCACCGGATCCAGAAAAAATAGTCTATGAAGAAGATGCCTAGACTGACTACAAAAAAGAAAGTACGCGGTATTTTAGGACTTGCCAGCTACTATCATGATTACATTCCAGAGTTTGCCACTTTAGTGTTACCCTTGACAAACTTGACAAGGAAACGAGTATCCTCTAATATTCCATTGTGTAATGAAGAAGAAACAGCTTTTCAGAAACTAAAAGCTTTATACGAGTATATCCCATCACTGTTTACTCCTGTACTAAATAAACCATTCCAATTATATTGTGATGCGTTAGTAACAGCTATTGGTGCCTGTCTATCTCAAACAGATGATCAAGGGAAAGAACACCTAATAGCATTTTTCAGCAGAAAACTAGTAATTTGTCAGACCAGATGGTCTACAATTAAGAGAGAAGCCTACAATGTTTTGGCAGCTCCTCAGAAATTTGATACATGGAGTTTTGGAGCAGAAGTGCAGGTCGTATCCGAGCATAATCTTCTGACGTATTTAGCGCAATCTCAACTTCACGGAGCCAAGCTTGTGCTTTGGGCGTTGGCCTTACAAAGGTATAACGTAAAGATTTCTTACCGAAAGGGGTGACAGCACGGAAATGTAGACGCTCTATCCAGATTACCTTATGACTCAGCGACTGGGTAGCATGGCATACAGAATATATCGGGCTAATATACTGTAACTTTTATGAAAATATGCATATAATATTGATGATATTATTGTATTAGAAGAAATTATTAAATATATATGAACAATTAGCATAGTATTATGTATTTTGATGTAAATGTTGTTACATAAAATTAAGAATTTTGTTCGATTATCATATGTAAGTATTGTATATGTTGAAGTCTTTGTATATGTGATTTTGTATACTTCAACTGAATGGCACATTTAGGGTAGGACTTTGTGAGCGTGTGCAGGGATACAATGAAAGAGGTATATTGAAACATGTACAATGAAACGGATACAATGTAAGAGATACATTGAAACACGTACAGTGAAACAGGTACAGTGAAACTGATGTAATCTTACAATAAAATCAGGTTTTTACTGTGCGTATGGTCTCTAAGGAGACGCATACGCTTTCCAAGGAGGGACGTGTAAGATTCAAATAAGCTGACAGCAATCTAATGAAAAAACATCAGACGATTTTTTTTATAATGTTATTGGACTTATGCAAATAATAAGTAGTTCAGCGTTACGAATAAAGAATCCGTTTTGTTTGTAAAAATAGAAGATGGGTTTTTGATTACTATAAGAAAGCTTGTAAGATTTCAATAAAACTCAACTTTATTAATGGCAACACTGTACGAAAATAAAACCTTTTTATCTCCAGCGCGCGGAACTGTGTATCGGAAATTTTAAAGATACGCTCATTTTAAAATTACTTTGCAATATTGCTGTTGAACTGAATTTTATGGTGCAAGTGCGAAGAACACGATAATATTTAATAAATAAAGGTAACCCACAAAACGTTAAAAAAAAATCCCCTTTGGAAGTAATGTAAAATATGAAAGCTTCCAGATTGTTCATTTGATTTTTTTTAAATTTAGTGAGAAAAGAATGTTTGGGTTTCGAGTTTACAAATGGTAAAATAAAGGCTAAAATTTAACAAGGTTCACAATTAATTTTGAAATATAAAAATATGGCAGAAAATAAACGCAATAAACTAGTAACCTGCCTAATAACCCAACTTTAATGTAGTTAAAACTATTTTCTCTTCTATTGATATAAAAATAATTTTTCATCCTAAGTACGTGTTCTACGCAATACATATATCACAAAAGATACTTCCAATAAATCAACAATCAATCAGCAATAAGGACTGAAATATTTCTCAATGAATCCACTGAACTCATACTAAGGACTTAGATAGCTTCTCAGTTTTCTTTTAGTCAACGCTACTTTTATGTTAATTCTTTTGTTTGCATTCTATTACTTCTGTTGGCCATCTCCAGAATGTAGATTACGTTTGAGTTTAAACAGATTGTAGTATGCAGCAGAGATTTGCTATGCGCTCTCGAAGTGATTCAAAGAACTGATTCATTTTACTCAGCGAACGAACAGTGATTCATGAAAAAAGACCAGCAGCTCTTTTAGAGTTCACTCACCAAAAGCGCTTGTTGAAAGTGTGTCACAAAAGTTCGATTCCGAGTTTGGGAGAGAAAACAATAATTATCTTCATATGTTAAAATTGAGTTAAATTTGTATCATTTCGTAATTTTTTTAACATATTTTTATTCTGAAATTTCATTGTTAGCAAAAAGGAGGTTTTAGGGGATGTCAGAACTGAAGTGGAAAGAAATTAGTCAGGTGATTAATCAGTTCGATTGAGTTGATTCTTCCAATCATTGCTCGTTCGATTTTTTCGCTCTTACCTCCATCTCGCATACCATTCTTGTTTTCGTAAGTGTTTTCGATCTTATTCATCAAAGTTAATTTTAATGAGCGGTTTTGCCTAACTTGTAACTGAGAGACAGAGTTGTGTCAACCCACCGGAAAGGCGCTTATCCCTGAGACGTCCACCAATATGCAGATATTCATTTTGGTGAATATTTTTCATGTTTGTTTGCTCATAGGACTAAAATTCGCGATAACTGGAGCCGAATTAGGGAGTCTTTTAAAAATATCTTCTGTATAATACTCCAGAAATAGACAATTAAATACGTACATATTTGTTGTTGCTTATGCTCACTTGTCTGACAGAGGCATCCCAAGCCCACGAGAATTATCGTGTCAAGGAGCGCTAGATTACGCCTGTCGTTGGCAACAGCCTTGAGAATCTAACAGGTGACAGTGCGATTTGGCTCAGTTCCGCCCCCAATTTTGATGGAGAGCACCCCGGGGGGACGGGTCCGATGGTCTCCCACCCTTCTTTGCTTCCGCCAAACCACACGAGAGGACTTTCGGCTCGCCGCATATTTAAAGTGCCGCCATGCCGCACCGACACTATACATTTACAAACATCCATGCCTTCTCCGGGATTCGAACCTGAGCCCTTCGGCACGGCAGTCAGCGACGCTAACCACTATACCGGTTGGGTGGCACGTACATATTTAAACATATTCCATGGCCAAACCAGAAATGATGGATAACGTTTATTAAATTACTTTAGTTATGTAACTACAACACATAGCTTTTAGTTAGCCTTTTGGTTAAATTTTACCGAATATTATCTAACGTTTTTGTCTGTGTTCTTGATGTTTAGATTTTTAGTAAGTGGAAAGTCAAAAAGGTGTAGTTTAATAGCTAATCTGTTTAGGTTTAACCTTAATGACTGACTAAACTGCATTAAGAGTTTTTTCTTTTATAAGCTTTATTTTATAAAGTAACTAGTCGCTTCACGTTACTTTTATAAAGTAATTAATCGCCTAAATAGTTATTATAAATAGGTAAAAGATTAGTAGTGATTTTAGTGAATCCAGCTACTTCAATTTATTCGCTCTCCCACTGAAAAAGTGGTACCTAAACATAGTTCCAATCCTGTGGAGCTTGATAAATAAAGTTCGCTTCAGATGAGAACATATCATGTGTATTCGATGAAATAAGGCGATATAGGAACAAGAAAAGTCATCGTGATGGCAAGAACACTAGAGACTGGTGAAGAACGTGGAGCTTAGCTACTGGTGGAAGAAAAAAGTTGATTCAGTTCAGGAAACGAACAGTGTTAGGACTCTCTCTCAGAAACTATTTGGAAGGAATAATACTAAACACTGGGAAAAGATAGGGAGGAAATTTTCTGTAAATTGAAAGGCAGCTTACACTTTGCCGACAGACAACTTCCCATTTCATTTAAATCGCTAAGCTTTCTATTTCAATTTAAAATATAAGTATCTTATGTTTAAATACTAAATTTGTGGCAACACATTGATCCTAAATCGCTGAGTTTGTTAATCAAAATTTCATTAAATTCACGCAAAAGATTAAATAAGTTAAAAAACAAAATCGAAATTAAAACTTCGGTCTTCGAAGCACATTTGTTTATGGAGGACGATATGTGCTCGAAATTTAGTGGTTTTAAGTGCTGTTGCTATCCCTCTCCTCCAATACAAAAACAAACATCCATACATACCGATTCTTCATTAATTAGTAACATTAAAAACGGAAGTAGGAAACAAAAAAAAACATATAACCGGGTTTTCCATAGTTATATATAGCAAGCTATGAATCTTCCGGTGATTTTGGAATTCGCTTTAATGATCTAAAGCGTGAAATCTAATGACGTTCAAGTTTATGAATTAGGATCTGCGATACCTTTGAATCTGTTAAACCTGTTTACATGCTAAAAACGCAGTATATAAGATAGTCATAATTTAGAATAAGGTGGTTAGGGAAAAAAACAGCTATGAAAATTCAACCAAATTTGGTGTATACATATTTACAGTTATAGGATTTCAAATCGATAGGCAAATAAGTTACGAAATTTATAGCTAGGAGAAAAATTATTTACAGATTTGCCTTAAATATAACACAATTTAAAAGCAGTTTTAAAATAAAAATTTACTATTTTAGATTCCTAGAAAATCATGCATATTATTTTAAAAATTCAACATAAAAACAAAATTTCATAAAAGAAATGGAGATAATACCTTTTGCAGAAACATCATTTTAATTTAAAACAGAATCCTAGGACATATGTGAATTTTTAACCAGAAAATGTTTTGTCTTTGTAGCATTAAAGCTAGTAAAATCCTTGTTCAGAATTCAGTTAACATTCAAAGCGTCCAGATGCGATCTATAATAAATTGTTCATAATATGTAATTTTTACCGCATTTGCTTTTGTTTAGTTAAAGATTTCAGTCAATAGAACATTTTTTCAAATTTTTTTTTGTCAAAGACTGACTACACGTATTTTAATCGCCTTCATACTATTATAAGACTTCGAATAGAAGTACTGATCTCAAAGAAACGCTGTTAAGCGTAATTATTTGACTTCAAGAAAGGATGAAAACTTTATATTTGAGAAAAATTCCATAAATAAGATTGCAGTGAATTTTTAAATGTGATTTTGTAATTGACTTGAAAATCGATAACCACGAGCAATAAGGTTAATTCAAAATTGTATTCCTTTAAATAAAATTAAGCAGTCTTTAGTAATTGCCTAGAAATTATACCATTTAAAGTGACATTGAGAATTAAATTAAAAATAACATCAAAAAGAAACGCAAGAAAGAAATTTTTAACCCATAAATTGAAAACTCACAGCTTCCTGCTTTTAGTTTCAGACATTTTTCTTATATTTTTAGATGTTAATAAGAGATTTTATTCAAGTAATTCAAAGACAGGTTTTACTCATTCAAAGAGAAAACTAACAAAATGATATGTATGTTAGCAGATACGAATAATATACCAAACTTAAGGTAAATTAACACGCCGAACAAATATTAATATAGAAGTTAAATAACAAAAATCAGCGTTATATATTCAAATTTTCACAGGACTAGTTTCGATGGTTTTTACCTAATCATCATCCTCAGCTGCCAAAGTGCAAATGAACGAGATAATATATAGTGATAAGATAGGATAAGATAAGAATGGCTGGACAGGAGTTAAGCTACTGGCGCCATCTATTGATGAAACAGAAAAACTAAAACATAATTTCTTTAAAGGCTGAAGGTAAAGATGGATTGGAATTAGGATCATTAACTAGATCAGAAATATTTTTTTTTGAATGGGAAACACCTCTGGAAAATCTAATTAACAAATGAAAGATATTTTGTGGATAATTTTGGCTGCAGAAAAATTGAAAGTGTGATTTTCAAACTAATCATCAGAGAAATTCTGTGTTTCCTTTTTCCTAACACATGTCTCATGTTCCTTAGCGCAAAATTTTAAGGCTCTCTTAGTTTGACCAATGTAAATTAAACCACACTGGCAAGGAATCCCGTAAATATCCCAGGAATTCATATCCGGAATGGATTCCTTAAGTATAGAACTCGGAATTTTATTGATAGGAGAATAAACGATCCGAAAGTTAAATTTCTATAAAGTACGCGCAGTTTTATAGCTAACTGATGGAAAGAAAGGAATGACAACAAAATTCTTATAATCTCGTAAAACAAGAGTCTGCCTTTTGGTGTATTAAGATGAGAATTTTTCAACTGCTTGATTCATAATGTTGGGTGAAAAGCACCTGTCAACAGGTACTGCTTTTAAATGATTTAGTTCTTGATCAAGAGCCACTTTGGAGGAGAAAACTTGGAGTGTACGGAAAACAAAGGAATAAAATGAAGTTATTTAGTCGGATGATAGGATCTGAAATGTGGTGAAAGGCACACCGATGAAGGTTTACGGTAAACCGTAGTACACTGAAGTTGAATGTGTTACGTACAACTACAATGTCGAGGAACGAAAGAGAATTGAATGCCTCAAGTTCAAAAGTGAGATCAAAAGCAGGATCAACGGAATTCATTATTGAAAGAGCTTTATTTAAATCATCTTTATTACTTTCAAACAGGGCAAACGTATCGTCTGCGCAGCGGAACCATACCGGGAAGCTTAAAGTTTCAAATAATTTTGATTGGCAATAATGCATGTAGATGTCAGCCAGGATGGGTCTAAGAGGGCTTCCCATGGCTAAGCCTTCAGTTTACTTGTAATACATATTTTGGAAAACAAAATGTGTTTGTTTCAAACAGAGTTGAGTGAGAGAAATTAGCTCATCAATTTCGATGCAGGAGAAATGAAATTATCAAAGTCTGGTTTCTAGATGTCTTATGCACCTTCATTGGAATATTGTTGAATAATGATTTTTTTTCTATATTAATACCAAATTTATTTTAAATTATCAGTTGCTCTTAATCTCTCGCGATGCTTTAAAAATGACAATTAGTATCCATTATTTTTATAAATATTTCCCAGTTTTGACATTAGTTTATCCTTTCCAATTTTCTGCTCTGTTGTATGAATTTCCTGTGTACTATGTTAGCTCCCAACGTCGTTTTTGCTATTTCCGAAAAATGACTTGTCTCATGCTTTTAGAGACTGCATCTGTAGAGCATGGATATATAATGAACATGAAATGATGAATTAATAATCACAACACCTTTAATATGAAGGGTTTTTAATTAAGAATAAATTTATCAAAAATCCCCGCACTTAATACATATTACCGGAGTTAGCACAAGACGAAATAATACTTCTTTCTCTCTAGGGGAAAAAATCCCCACAATTTTCATATTAAATTCCCCACACTACAGAGTTGTAAGAAGTGTAATCTCATAGCAACAAAATACAAAGCACGCAATAATCTTTTCGGTACTGCTATCAAAATGCAAACAAACAGTATGAAGATATATACCAAAGACGTTACTAAGCGTAGAGGAAATGATGTCATCGCAAGTCATCCAATCACGAGGAGGGAATTTTCCCTATGTCTTTAGCTAGATACAGAATGCTTATATGCAACTCGGGCCCTCTGAGATCGCAGTGAGCTCCCCTAACCGCTATACCATGTGGCATTTGAGAAACATAATATAAACGATTTTCAAAGAACATAATATTAGGGATGAGGTGAATTTCATATCTGTAGGCCAATGCAGCTCCACAGTTACTGGGTGGTTAGTTGTTTTTTTAGTTACTGGCAACGGCGGCAGAGTTCAATAGTTAGGAAGGGGAGAGACCTCTGACCAGTTAAACCACAAATTGAGAGGAGAAAGTTGCACAGTTTCTTTGGTGTATTGCAATTTCATGAAGTATTATAATGAATGCTGTATAAGAGGAAGAAGTAAAAATTACAAAGCAGTGATGCGACCAGGAGATATCAAAGAAGGTTTTGATTCTCCGAGCATTCAAACCGTAAAGGTAACGAACCTCATTCGAAGGGCTTTTTTCAAAATGTTTGTTATATTTCAATTTATGAATTTATTAGTTGCACTCACATTTAAATATAATCACTACAAAAGGGGGTGAAAAATTCATTATTTTCTGAAATTTATGCAAGAAACTGAAAATTTTATATCGAAATTTGCGAAAACATCAATTATCCCTGTCAACAAAATAATGACGATAATAACAGTTTTTTGACTTTACATTATATATATTAGCTATAAGCATAGAATGAAGTAGAATAATTGCAAAATATTGATTCATTAGTAATATATGGCCCGATATGTTAGTCAAACGTTAAAAATTAAAAAACATGCATAAAATGATATGATTTAAATTCTATAAGGCTAATATTTTAACTTCTATCCACATCATGCATAATAACGTACAAACGTTTCGTGCACAATTTAAATTGATTTTTTAAGTAACGTTTGGAGCTGTGAACATAAATCATAAAAATACAGGGTATTTATAAAGTCCCGGACGCATTTTGATGTTTAATAACTCATAAAATGATAAAGATAGATTAAAATTAATAATATAAATGGTTAGATAGACTCAAAAAGATTCATGACCCTTGTCAATGAACTTCAATGTGTGCTCCCTTCGTCGCACGGAGAACATCCAGTCGATATTCAATTTCACGCCAGGTACCGGCAAGTATGTCTGCATCCACAGAGGCTATTGCTGTTGCAATTCTGGCTTTTAGGTCATCCGTGTTCGACACTCTCCTCCTGTAAACGTTGTCCTTTACAAATCCCCAAAGGGAAAAGTCCTGCGGCGTTATGTCAGGTGATCTGGGTGGCCAAGAAATTGGACCTCCTCGCACAATCCATCTTCCTGTAAAATGGTCATTCAAAGAACTACGAATGATGGTACCCCAATGAGGTGGTGCACCATCTTGTTGCAAAAGACATGTGGCTGAAGCTCTTCTAGTTGTGAAAATACGAAGTTTTCCAACATGTCTAAGTATACGACTGATGAGACCGTCTTTTCTGTAAAAAAGAAAGGCCCAATGACTCAGTCGTGCATTAGTCCACACCACACATTAACCTTTGGGGAATCCCTTTGTGCCTCACGGTATTCATGGGGGTTTTCAGATCCCCATATGCGCACATTATGGCGAATAAATAGTTGCCAAAAACAAAAGGGAGAAAAATGCAAATAATAAGCAGACGATATTTAGAAAAGTACAGATATTTAGACTGGAAAATGAAATTATCTGAAATTAACCACACGCGCAGACGATATTTATAAAAGTAAAGACATTGAAACCTGAAAAGGAAAATATATAAGTTATTCCATCAATAAATACCATAAGTTTGTTTATATCTTCATTATTTTAGGAGTTATTAAACATCAAAATGGATCCGGGATTTTATAAACACCCTGTATATTAATCAAAAATCTCGCTTAAAGTTTTCAGGTTAACGTTATAGAGTTGTTACGGTGAAACACCGAAATCTGGAGAATGTCAACTTTTACCGGTGAATGTCAACATTCACATAGTCGCTTGGTGTATGTGCGAAATATATTCCAAATACTCTTATTTCTGACTTAACACCAGTGAATGTCGACATTCACCATATACTAATGGTGAATGTTGAATGTATGAGAATATTATATTTTCTTCTCCGTAATTCAGTCGCAAAAAACACACAAGTACTTAAAACACACAATACATTCAAAATGAGAAAGGAAAATAATAGAAGTTAAAAAACTTACTTAATTATACAGTACGTAGTAAATGAGAAAATAAAATAATAGTAATAAAAACTTACTAAATTATGTGATTCAAATCTGATTCATTGCAACAACTTAAACTATCATGAGACTTTGAATTGCACAAGAGGCCCTTGCTTTTACAACTGCACTTATAGGAAACAGCCAGTCGCCTCTCTTTTCGACCTACACCACAGCATATCTGTGATTATCGACATACACCGGTGAGGGTCCGAATGCACAAGAATGCAATGTTATATTCGATCTTTCACCGACGTATTTGATGAATGTTGACATTCTCCGGTGAAAGTCGACATTCTCCAATTTCGTTCTTTCATAGTAACAGAGTCATTAGGTTATTTCGAAGCAGGAAATGTGAAAAATGAGCAACGCCTTCGCCGGGAATCGAACCACGGACCTCTCGGGAACGCCTCGAGCGTGCCTACCACTACACCACGAAGGCATGCGAAGAAGGCGGGAAAAATACCTTATGACGTTACGTGACATATATACACAACTACTCATGTTGCCAAACAGAAATGAGAAAATATGTAATAAAAATATTTTGCTAGAATTTTCGGACATTTTAAAATGCTTAAAAGTATTTAGTTAAAAAATAACAAAAAAAGAATGAAAATTGCATCTTTAATTTTCCTTTTAAACTTTGACTTCCAGTGTACGTGACAGTAACTTCCCGTCGGTTGTCGCTCAGAAAAACGGTTTATCTCCGCTTCTAATCAGCATATCAAGAAAAGCTACTTTTGATAGCTAAGAATATAGCCTTTTAAATTGTTAGATAAAACCAAAATTGAGATTTTTAACACAAATCGGCCTTTTGAACGATGTCGGTTACCTTAATACCCTCATCACTAATTATAGCAGTAACTTTAATAATTAAGTAAGCATACGTACACCTCAAAGTAACCGAAAAAGAGTCTATGTAGAAAGTAGAAATGGTATGTCTTAATCCTAATCGAGTAGTTATATATTTCAGGATTTTTCTTGGGCTTTTTAAGAATTCCGAGGTTTTAAAAGCAAATACTTTGAAAGAGTCATCAGTTTTTTTTTTGAAGCAGGAGACGTGAAAAATGTGCAATGTCCTCGCCGGGACTTCTAGACCTCTCGAATACGCGTCAAATTACATGACAAAGGCATGCGGAAAGGAGGGAGGAAATACCTTATAATTTTAACGATTGAGCGGATCGTTCTGACTAACTTAGTTAGTAGGAAATCTTAAAACTATTTATTTTTTTCTGCCATCACAAACAATTTACCTCATGTCAAAAACGTAAAAAACAAAATCAAATGAAGTATTGAAATCGTCAGCACATCGATCGTTTTTCAAAACAGATTTGCAGTTTTCCTGTCGTACGTGGGGTTGCGAAAAGAGAATTATTTCTAGGAAAAGAAAGTCCAGTTTATAAGAGAAATTATTCATATTTTCTACAAAGGAACAAATGCTGAATATTTATTTATTCAATGTTCTGAATATTGGATTGTGGTAACACATTTAAATATTTCCCGAAGTTTCTATTGTCTTTGAGAAGAAAGCGTGATTTTTATCAGTACAGTAAAACCTTTAGGTATTGAAAACTACACGAATGTCATTGTTCACAGGTTTACAATATAAATAGCAGTAAGAATAAAACAAATCAGTTAGCATTAATTTAAAGATTTAATTAACGTCGACAGAGAGAGAGATTGATACTGAAGATAACTGAAAAGAGAATTTGAGGATTTCTAGTTTAGATTACAAATTACCATAACTTTTTCGTAACGTGAAAATTCATTTTGTGTTTCGGTGTTGATTTGGCTAATAAAGTTTCGGTTAAGAAGTTAGGTTTTCAGTGGTACTGATAAATAACTTAATATAAAATTCTGAATTCTCTATAAAAATCTAAAATTGGTAAAGTTTTCACAGAAAACAGTCTTTGAGAATGGTGCTTTACAAAATCACATAGAAATGTTATAAGTACATTATAGAATGGCATTCTATAGGCCAACAGCGGCCGACCGGTTAAAAACTGATGAACACTGGTAGTTCGGTCCGGGATTCGAGTCCTGGGGAACGGGCTGGCTGAATGGGAGTTTTCATGATTTTTCCCACATGTAAAGTAGATAGGAGCCACTTTCCCTTAAAAAGACCTCCACGGGCATCCCTCAGTTTCCGTGTAGTGACTAAGGGAGGATCACATAATAACCAAAAACAAAAATAGGAGAGGATTTCATATTTTATATTACGACCAAAAGCTTTTTTAACGTTTTGTGTCCTACCTTTGTTTATTAAATATCATGCTCTTTGCACTCAACAGCAATATCACAAAATACACTGCCCTCCAAAAGATAAGAAACAGCATGTTTTCAAAGCGCACCATTACAAAAATGTGAGTAACGTTTAAATTCACAGTTGATATGCATGACAGTAACGAAATTTCAGAAAATATATATTCAAAAACAATAACTACCACTTTTATTTTATAGAAATGAATACTTATATAGGAGTTCAAGAAAAAATGCAAAAATTGTAAGTTTTGTTCATGAGTGTTGATCTTCAGTTTTGATTAACGTTTCGGTGACAATATCCAGGAAAGTCTATCAATGTCTAAGAGAAGTCGCTTGCTCGATTAGTTGAGCTGGCGGGCTATCAGATGGATGGAAATGGGGATGTCACAAGTTGATGCTGCTAGACGTCTCAATGTCTCTCGTAGTCCACCGACTATGGAATCAGTTTGAAGTCGAGAATTCTGTGTCTAAAAGACATGTTTCAGGCAGACCTAGAGTTACAACACCTACGGAAGACCATCATTTAGCTATTTCGGCCCGAAGGAGGAGTTATGTTACTATGCCTCAGCTCATGGCAGATCATTTATTGGCGACAGGAACAAGAATCTCAGCTACTAGTGCGCAGACGCCTGCACAATACAGGTCTGCATGCAAGACGACCAATTTTTTGTGTCCCAGTGACCCGAGGACACAGAGGTGCCCGTTTATGTTGGGCAAGAGAACACGTCTCCTGGACCAGTCAAGAATGGGCGCTTGTTCTCTTCACAGAAGAGTCCAGGTTCACACTGAAGAGTGATTCAGGTCGTTAGTTGATCTGGTGGGAACAACGCACCAGATACAACCAATCCCACATTGTGGAAAGACACAGTTACAGAGGTGGGGGAATAATGGTTTGGCCTGGGATCTCTCTCGGTGGTCACACTGATCTGCATGCTTTCCATGGAGAAACTTTGACCAGTGTAAGGTATAGAGACGAGATCCTTGATCAATATATCCTCCCATATGCCGCTGCTATTGGTTCTTCTGATGGATGACAATGCGTGATCGCATCGAGCTCAGGTTGCTGAACAATAATCTTGAGGGTCACGGTATGGCTGGGAAGGAATGGCGAGCTCAATCCCCAGACCTGAATCCGGTAGAGTATCTTTGGGACTACCTTGGAAACAGTTTAGTGCTTTAAGTCCCCAAGATCATTAGATAAGCTTATACAGGGATTACCCCATGTCTGGTCCTTGCTTCGCATTTCACTGATCGACAACTTAATTGACAACATGGAGCGTCGCTGCCACCAATGTATTGCAATAGGGGTGGACGCATTCCTTATTAGAACCCATTGTTGTAATATTATCGCCCCATTTTCCCTCAAACAACAGGGATACACTGTCTCTCCAAGACTGGATTTCTCTGCCAAGAGTGCAATTTTTTTTGTAATTCATGTTTGTATTGAACTTTGGAAGCATTCTATGTCGCAATCATTAGAGAACTGTTTAGTGAACATGCCCTGTAAATTTCTTGTTTCTATGTTCTTCATTTTCAAATTAGACACAAAAACGTCCCGCTTCTTAACATTTGGAGCGCAGTATATTTAAAAAGAGCATATCTTTAGAATTTCCGATATACAGTCTGGCTCTCTGTAGATAAAAATGTTCCTCCACCCGTACAGTGTTGCCATTGCTCGCTTCGAAATCTTTCATCGTGTTAATCAAAATTCGTTAATGTTTTACAAAATATGAAATAGATAATAAAATTTATTTTATTGGCTTCCAGATGCCCATATTCGAGCGGAGGACTATGTTATTCATAATTTGATGTCTCTAGGTACCATTCTTTTCACAAGCGAGCAACATGCATACACTCATGCAGATTCTTCATTATTTAATCTCTTTCAATATAATGCAAGTCTCTAATATTTGGTGGCAACAATTTGAAAAGTGAAACGCCGTTTTATAATGGATGACGCAAAATGCCAAAACGAAATTAATAGACCTTCTGGACAAATTGCCCCTTTGGGCTAAAAATGGTATTCTGTACAAATGTGCAAATCTTTGAAAATGTAATGGAAGTAAATTTTTAGTTTTTGATTTATTACATGGGCGATAAAACAATAAAATATACTTTTTTTATTCATAAGTATTGAATAATTTTTAATCGAAATGTTTGCCTCTCTTAACGTTTGTTAGTTTCTAAAGTTTATGCAGCATTTTATGCAATTCTTTGAACAGTATCGCTTATATTACAAGGTATTTCTCCCGTCTTCTTCGTGGTGTAGTGGTCAGCACGCTGGGCGCGTATTCCAGAGGTCCCTGGTTCGAGTTCCGGCGAAGTCTTTGCCCAGTTTTCAGTTTTCTGACATTCAAAACTACCTAATAACTCTACAGTGGTTGAAAGAAAAGAAGGTTGTGGATGACGATTCTCCACCACCGGGATTTGGCCATTAGGTCCCCTAATCTCCAGTCGCCCTTTAAAAGGGAGGTATATAAGGTATTTCTCTTCGCATGCCTTCGTGGTGAAGTTTTTCAGCACGCTGGGTGCGTATTCAAGAGGACCGTGGTTTGAGTCCCGGCGAAGGCGTTGCTCATTTTCAGTTTCCTGCTCCTAAATAACCTAATGTCTCTACAATATAATAAAAAATCTGATGTATACACCACATGACTTCCTCATACGGAAAATTAAGTTATACGCATTTTGTATTTCATTTAAACTTATTGGATTGAAATAAATCTACTTCGTCGATAGTGCATAAACCACAACAGAATAAACGCATTCTTTAAAATTCACTACATTTGTTTATCATAGCGGCACTCTGGCGCTAGGTTCACTTAACAGCGTTACATCTCATTCATTTTATAATTCAGAATGCACAATATTTCTGCATATCATCTGAAGAATTATTTAAACGTTGCCATATGTTCTATTCAAATGCTATAATAAATCTAAAACGCTATATAAAAGAAATTAAACGAAGAAACAAACAAAAGAGCAGTTTCTCACAGACGATTTAGTAATTCTCACTCAATTAATTCAGTTCTCACTACGCGACAAGGCAAAAATACATAAAAACTCAAAATATCTATATTAAAAAATACGAAGTAAATTAGACACTTATTTCCTCGAATAAATTTCAGTTTTGATTAAGCATGATTTAATTCGCAATAATAAAAGAAGGCGTTTTTGTTGTTGCGAAGCTTAGCTTCTCTAGATTGGCAACAAATACAGTATTCTGCTAAGTTTCAATGTAAACAAATATGGCCGCTGTGGCCAAAATAATTAGGCTTAGCCGCTCTTAAACAACTTTTAAATTGTTGATAATTCTGCAATTATAACATGCAGGTTGATTCCGGTTAAGGCATAAAAACCTTAACAGGAAGATAAGAATAACATAATTCAATCATTTTTAAAGCAAAAACTGCACAATTTACAAACATATAAGAATAAAGAAACTGAGCTGTTTGAGCCAAGTAACAGAAGGAATATATATATACATATATTTATATACACTCACTTCCAAAAGTTAAGCACGGAGAGGAAAATGCTAATTTCCGGAAGCCAATCAGAATTGAAGAGGATGCAATTCGCTGCAGAGGTAGATGGAAATATGCAAATATGTTAGGTAACAGCCATTCGCACTTTCATGTCAAGAAATATGCCAAAAAGGCAGTCTTATAAGAAGCCAGCTTTATGAAGGGTTCAGAAATTGATTGTAAGTGTGTAAGGTTTTACTTTAAACTAACAAAGTTTTATTTTTAATTTTCCTTTCCTATCATTTCTTATTTCAACTTCCCGTTAGAATGAGCTCGCGTTTCAATTTTATGCTAAATTGAAGCGGAGCCAAGTTTGTATTTAAGCGATAGGTAGGAACCTCTCAGTGTGAGAGAGCTTTAAGTCTCAGATCACTGTTGCTCCGTTCGAAGTTCGCTTGACTAGCTAGTATTTAAATTCTAAGCCTTAGCGCTGTTACTCTATTACTTATTGAAGTAAACCTAAGTGCGTTAGTATTAGCTAACTCTTGCTACGCACTATTGATCATTCAGAGGCCAACCTCGCGTTCATAGCTCTGTGAGCAACGACTACTTAAATTTCTACTTAACTTTAGTTTAAATTATTTGATTGTTCAGTTTAGACCCAAGTGCGGTCATTATTTTCTGTATCCCTCCCGAGTTGGGAAGTGGCTGTATATAATTGTGGCTTAATAAAAGAGGATTTTAAATCCTTCTGAAGAGCAGTTCTTCTACCACTTAACCACATTTTTCTACCACAGAACATAGCTGCATTCAGTTCCCTGTTCAAGATCAGGACTTCAATTACCTCACGAATATGTTCGCCAAGAGTACGCACCGAACACTCAGTCCTGACAAGTGCTGACAGAAGGTGTTTAAAACTTTCGTACAATTTGTTTTCAAGACATAAGTGTTTCTATGACTTCCAGAAGACGAATGGAAGATTCTGAGCGCTGGCGTGCTGTGGGGCGCATTGAAGCAGGACAGTCGATCACAGATGTTGCTCTTTTCTTCGGCGTTCATCATTCTGTAATTTCACCTTTATGAAAACAATTCCAAACCACACAGACAGTTGTCTGAAGGCCCGTAGCCTATCAAGGTTACAACACCCGCGGAAGATCGATATATTGCTATTGTAGCCAAGTGGAATCGCAGAGCGACCTCCACACGTGTGACATCTATGGTTACAGCGTCCATTGGCAAGGCGATATTTGCAGCTACAGTACGCCGAAGATTACATATGAGTGGAATGTACGCCCGGGTACCTCGAGTTTGTGTCCCTCTATCCGTCCAATCAAGAGGGGCACGATGACAGTGGTGCCGGGAACATGTGAATTGGAATGTGTCCGACTGGGGCAATATCATGTTTACTGATGAGTCAAGATTTGCTCTGGAGCCAGATGTCAAGCGTATAAGGATATGGCGTAAACAACGAACACGCAATCAATCCCAAAACATCACCGAACATCACGCATTCCGAGGCGGAAGCATTATGGAGTGGGCAGGGATTTCATTAGGAT
>KK113016.1:76144-153370 GCA_000611955.2 Stegodyphus mimosarum | reverse complement strand
CTCAGGATGATGGCATCTTCCAGCAGGACAATGCGAGGTGCCATACAGCTGCCAGTGTACGTGCGTGGTTCGAAGAGCACCAGGATGAGTTTACCGTCGTCCCCTGGCCAGCAAACTCACCTGACTTAAACCCAATCGAGCATCTGTGGGACCATCTCGATCGAGTTGTTCGCGCCATGGATCCTCAACCGCGTAATCTAGCGCAGCTGGCCACGGCATTAGAGTCGGCATGGCTCAACATCCCAGAGAACACCTTCAGGGACCTATGTGACTGTCTTCCTGCACGTCTCGCAGCAGTCCGCTCTGCGAAAGGTGGTTATTCTGGCTTTTGACAGATGGTCGCATTAATGTGACTGGACTGTGTATAAGCGATACTGAAAAAAAATTACCCAAAATGTTATATAAGATTAGCGGCTTAGAGACTTATTGATGTAAATCTCTGCCTTATAATTTTAGGATGAATCAATCAATTGTTTTTAATATGTGTTACAATTGACCATTTTGCTGCAAACAGTTTCAGAACAATATACTGGTTTAACTGAAGTCCATGTAATGTATCTCAACCAACACTGGAACTGGCCCAGAAGCGGCCGAGCGGTAACGTCGCTGAATACTGGTAGTTGGACCTGAGTGCGAATCCCCGTGAACGGCTTGGCTACGGGTTTTCGTGGTTTCCTGATGTGTAACGTCGATGCAGGCCAATTTCTCACAGAATGCATCCCATCCATAGAAAGACAGTCCTAGAGTTGCTTTGTCTTTAAGGTATTTTCTCCTTCCTTCCAGCATTCCTTCGTGGTGTAAGTGTAGCACACTCGATGTGTATTCGAGAGGTCCAGTTTCGAGACCCGGCGAGGACATTGCTCATGTTTCATGTACTCCTGCTTCAAAATAACCTAATGACGCTACAGTTGCGCCCGAACTAAAAGGTGGTGTACGGTAATTCGTCACTACCAGGATTTAGCGATGATTGGGTTTCCTACTCTCCAGTCTCCCTTTAAAAGGGGGAGCATATAAGGTATTTTCCCCTTCTTTCCAGCAAGCCATCATGGTGTAACGGCAGCACACTCGGCGCGTATTCGAGAGTGTCCGAGTCCCTGTGAAGGCATTGCTCATTTGTCACGTCTCCTGCATCAAAACAACCTAATAACTCTTCGTGGCTTAAGCAGTTACCCTAGCCGACTCTATAGAACTGCACCTGAACCAAGCCGGCATTAAAGCCCCGTAGCTTGTTAAATACAAATGTGGAATGTGAAATACTCCTGTGTTACGCTAACTCTAGAATGGAGGAAATAATGCAATTTGTTACGAACGAAGGCAAGGAATACGAAACCGATAGAATGTAAAAAGGGATGGATGGAATAAAAGCAATAAACAATACTTAATATAATGAAACTAATAGTAGATAAAAATATATTAAGCAGCACGCCGAAAAAAAAATAAGCAACAACTTACCGAAGTGAACATTCAATTTGTTTTCATTATCTAAAATAAATTCAGATTAGTTATTTTCTTCTTATTCGTTCCGCTAGGGGGATTTTTTTCTTTGGCTTTCCTTATTAACAAAACGCACAAGAAAATAAAAGTCTGGAGGCTGATTCATTAAAATAAAGAGCTGCGAAAATCTGCCACATTCTCCATCTTGCTTATTATCCTTTCTTTCGAGAATCGTATTCTTCGCAGCACGAGGAAAAACCAACGTTATTAAATTTAAACAGCGAAGTGTAATGAAGGAACGTTTTTATATATGTAGGATGCACTAATAAGCGAAGAAAGGTATACGGCGGCATAATTAACTGTAAATTATATTTCCTTAGAATGTTTTTCTTTCTCTCCGCATTCTAGTTAGTTGCAAGTTTATTTCGAAACCTTTCATTTTGTCTTTTATTACATTCGCTAGCTTTCAATTCTAAGGATTATTTACGGCTGTAACTTCACAGTTAGGTAGCACACTATGAAATTAATGAATCTAATAATAACTTTCTAATTTTCCATCATTTTTATTGCAATGAAAATTAACTAGAACAAAATACGAAAGGGAGTAAGATTCGGTAGCTGATTTCACGACATTGCTTAAAAATGATAGTATAACTAGAGGCATTACGGTTAGAGAAAAATATATGATCCTGGTAAATGAAGAGGTTTGTCTTGGAATAAGTAAATTATATAAATATTCATGTATACGGCTTTCAGATATGCGAACATGTATTTTCTATCGAATATACACTCTTAGAATAAAAAAAACGACGCACCAAGAAGGAGTTATCCGAATACGACGATAATCAGTGGAAGTGATGTACATGTACAGAAAAACAAATGATTACAGCTTGAGAAAAATTGGATGATTTATTGAAGTGATAGAGCTTCACAAAGTGAAGAACTCAGTAACACGTTTGTCCACCTCTGGACCTTATGCAAGCAATTATTCGGCTTGGCATCGACTGCTTGAGGTTGCGGATGTTCTCCTTAGGGATATCGTGCCAAATTCTGTCCAATTGGCGAGTTAGATCTTCAACATTCCGAGCTGGTTGCAGGGCCCTGCCCATAATGTTCCAAAAGTGCTCAATAGGAGAGAGATACGGCGACCTTGCTGGCCAAGGTAATGTTCGGCAAGCACTAAGGAAAGCAATAGAAACGTGTGCAGGGTTGTTGCGGGCATTATCTTGCTGAAATGTAAGCCCAGGGTGGAGTGACATGAAGGGCAACACAACGGGCCTTAGAACTTCGTCGACGTACCGCTGTGCTGTAAGGTTGCGACGGATGACAACCAAAGGGGTCCTACTATGAAATGAAATGGCACCCAGACCATCACTCTTGGTTGTCGGCCTGTCTGCCGGAAGACAGTCAGGTTGGTATCACACCGCTGTCCGGGGCGTCTCCAGACTCGCATTCGCTGATCATCGGGGCTCAGTTCAAAGCGGGCCTCATCACTTAAGACTATTCTACTCCAGTCAGTGACATTCCAGTGCAAATGAGCCCGACACCACTGCAAACGAGCTTGACGTTGTCCAGAGGTCAATGGTAGTCGGCGCAAATACTGATAATACTGACATCTGTGCATATCGTTCGCGCACCTGTACTCGAGGCATAGCTAGTGTCTACCAGAGTACACGGAATGAAATTCGTGAAGAATTTATAACAATCGTAATTTCTCCTCTTAAATATCCTGCCAGTTGCGCAGATCACATGCACTGTAGCGACAACAGTTCATTCATTGGCAGCCAAAACGTAAAATTTTGCATTTTCCGTCGAAACGTGTATGCATACCAATTTGTGTTGTCCAATTTGCTTTATATCTTCTCGGTGCGTCATGGTGCGTCGTTGTTTTTTGTCTAAGAGTATACTTTCTGTGTTTCATTTAATACCATCCATTAATAATATGTAATTGCATGCCCTAAACATGTATGGAGAATTTGACAGGTTAAATTTCGACGAATTTCTTTTTTATTTCTCTTAGAGAGTGCGTTTTGTGTTTTATTTCAATTTTACGTTATATTTCGGATTTCCGATGAAATATAGACATCACAGTAAAGCAGAAACGGGAATAAACGGATACTGTTTTTCATTGTTATTAATAACATGATAGGCTCTGTTTGTGAAACCTCTATCTTTTTTAATTTAATTACTTCCATCGCAGAACTTACATAATGCTTAAAAACTGTAGTAATGCTGTTAATTCCTTCTACTACCTTTGCAGTTAATTCTCATTTTAGAACCAGAAATAGCTTTTGATGAAGAATTACAAGACCCATTTGGGTTTTCATTCTGGCTTTTCACAAAGATAAACAACATGCAAAAGTTTTGGTACACTGCGAAAAACAAAAATAGGACAGTTTTATATCTGTTGTTCTACTAGGACGATTGACAAAATTCCAGTTGCGTTTTTCATATCTCGAAAGCGCGAAGTAGGATATGTATTAGATTTATATATAGCATTGTCCTAATATAGGTATTTGGACACAAAATCTGACATTTTTCAGATATAACACATCAATTATATTTCGATTCTAAGACTCAAATTATGCCTAGCTATTAAATTTTATAATTTTTTTGGTGAGAAATTTATGGGAAATATAAAAATTTCTTCGGATTTCTTTCAGTTTACACCAAGAGTAATTAATTCACTTGGCGAACTTCAGAATTTATAGCAACCTATTATGTGTTCCTTTTTTTCATTGTCCTCGAGCGGAAAAAAAATCATCGTCCATACTTTCAAATAATTTTAACGAAGTGCGTAAACCACGTTTTCGTTATCATCACTTATAATAAAAAATGTCAAATTTAAAAACATGCCAAAATATAAATTCACGTACATCTTAGAAACTTTTGAATAAAAAAACTCTAATTTTTGGCAGGTATGCTTAGAAATACATCTACTTTAAGCTGATAGCAAAACATGCTATAGTTTATAATTTAAAATGTTTTTCGAAAAATTTATAAAAATTATTTAAAAAAGCAAATTTTAAAATTAAATCATAAAACATGGGAAAATTTTATTTGGAATGAACCTAAGTTTCGAAATATGAAAGGAAGAATCAAATAAGTTTAATAAAAAAGACATATTAATAAATATATACCAAATTCAATTAACATTGAGGAGTTAACATTTTGAGAACTACGTTTTTAAAAACTACTCGCACGATTTTTACAAAACTTGGCAATTTGGCATAATTTGAGTCTTAGAATCAAAGTATGGAAAAAAAATTGGCATGTCATTTCAGAAATAGCGCGTTTTTGCGTCAAAATTCCTGAGTTCGAAATAGAGAGTTCGAAATTGTATTTAACATTGTCTATCGATGAGACGTATGTTTGACCACATGATATAATGCAAAGCAAATGATTTGCTCGGGCTGTAACTGTATTTTAGCAATTCTACAATACCTGAAACTCTTAAATATAAATCTAATAACTCATGACTTTCAGCGAGATGTTCCACAGTCTCTCTTATTATATAAAATAATATGTCACATGATTGTTCTGACAACATTGCAAAGGCAAGGGCTCCAACAAGTATATGGCCCAAATTAGAGCAAAACTTGGGGAACTACAACTGATCCTACTGAAATTAATATAAAATAATAGGAAAAAAGGCACATTTTTGTAGCTTGTTTAGTTTTCAGTAAGCACTGAATACCCATGATTGATAGAAATCTCATAGCAACGCCAATAAATAATGCTTCTAAATGGCCTCTATGTAAGGAAAGTTTCCAGTCTCAAATCTCGTTCGAAGTAATATGTAAATGTCATTACTATTCAGCACGATATTTGATAAGTCCCAAGAATTCTAAAATATATGCATCTGCAACGATCAGTGTCATAGTTATAACACTTTTAAATACAGCGAATGGAGCCAATTCTCAGCAGTACCTCTGTATCTATGAAGTTTTAAAATGAGTTTTTTTATCCAAGAAGTCTTCAGTAAAGCTTGCTCATATGTAATTACATGAACTGTAACTGACTATGTTTGATTACGCAAAGGACTTACACGTGCGACTGGAAAGTTTAATCTTTGTGAACTGAGTTGTCAGTTGCAGACATGAACTAAAAGCTTACTGATCTTTGGGAAATACTTCCAAGTATCATTCAAGATCAAAGGCTATATTGTCAGATAGAACCATCGAATCAGCTGTTGATATAAGCAACCATTAAATAGAACATGCAATTCAGGAAGCTTTTGACATGATTACGCACGAACTGCTGAAGCATATATCAGAAAGACTTTGGAAACTCATTCAGTCCAACGTAAGAGACACCTTACATATTATGTGGAAACTAAGCAAATTATTTCATTACATTACTTTAAGATATAGCGTTTATGATAGAGGTATGAGAGCTTCTTAGATGCACTGGACGGTAATACTCTGATAATTCATTATTTTACATACAAATTACAACCCCTAAAGGTGTCTAACTACATAATTAATTACCTGTACCTACTGCTCATCTTCAGAAGTTATCTCTGTTGGAGAATTATCGCCTTTTCTTTTATTACTTTCTGTGGACGTAAGAATAATGCAAAAAGCTAAGATTTTATTGCAAAGATAAGAAGGTTCTTCACCAGTTTCAGCTCCGTAGCTGAAGAAGAAGGTTATATATTTATACCTTCGAAACTAGTCCGGCAAATTTATAAGCATTACGCTGCTTCTTGCTACCTTAATACTTCTAGTTAACATAAAACGTCATTCCTCGCAACTTGTGGATTTACATAAAAGTAATACACCACGAATTAATCACGCCCTGTGAACAGTGGCTTACTGAGATTCTATAATACCTTTCCTGGGTTACAAACCTAGCATTTCTATTCAAAGCTAAAACACTAATTGGGTCAGATAGACAAAGCACGACTAACTTTCATCACTTTACCAAACTTGACAATGTCAGGTGTTCACATCTACTAGGATCAGAGACTTTCTAATCGAGAAGCAGTGGCAGCATCCAAACTTTTACTCCGAATTGTAGAGGATACAATTTTTTTCTCATTTTAACCCTTTATCTACTGACGGCGATCTTTTTGGCGATTCTGTTTTGACGCCAAAGATCGGCGCCAATAAGACACAATTTCAAGATGGCCGCTACACAAAACCAAAACAAGAAGTCAAAGAATTTCACAAACTCCGTGTCCATGTACACATCGACCTATTTTCACTTAAAAAACATCAGAGAATTGCACAAACGTAGTCATTTCACATTGCCTTGACTTTGTCCATGTGCACGCCTATTTATTTTTAATTAAATAAATCAAGAAGCTAAAATAATGTTAAAACTCTCATAGTAACCAGTAATAGGGTTTCATCGCCAAAACTGAACAAAATTTTTCGCCAATCGAAAGGGCACTCAATTCTACACTAGAGCCTCTTAGAATATTATTTGCCCAATCATTATAAGATAACAGATTATGTAATACGATTAACGGTCGAATTATTCGGTGGTACTTATAAGTATCGCCAGTACACGTAGTGTTGGAGAAAAACTTGTTTTCATTTTGTCCATGAAATTATCTATAGTATTTCTGTTTGTTATAATGTAATTATGAAAGTGTAGTGTAGCAATATGTTTTAGTATTTTTTATAGATTTCAATTATAGATTTTATTTATTTATTTATTTATTTATCTTTTACTAACACTGTCAAGAGCATTTGAAAATGTTAATATTGAATGTGAATTTGCTTTTGCATTCCTAATAAAAAAACAAGCTAGATTTTAAATTTTTAGTGTGTTCACATAAAAAGTTTTCAAGCAGTAGTAAAAAATTCTTTCCTTTTTTTTAGAATGTCCCGAAAGAAAGGTCTCACCATTCAGAAAGCTTTGGATATGTTGAAACACCTACCATCAGAAAATGGTGATATCGCTGATGAATCATCTGATGAAGAATTTTCAAACAATATAGTACAGAAGTGTTTTCAGATTCCGAAGATGCCCTCAAAAATATTCAATCTAAACCACATTCAGAATGCTCAACTTGTAATATATTTTTGTGCGTAAATGAAAAAAAAACGTTTTTATGATTATCATCAAATGTTAATTTCTACCTTTATTATGTATAAAATAAAATTACGTCAATTTGATAATTTCTTTGTTTTCTTATGAGTGGTTTTTGGTTATTTAGCACTTTTAAGAGGTTAAATTTCATTAGAAATATCATCCGTAATTTTTTTCTATGATGAGGAAATTAATACATAGTGTACTGACGGTACTTTTAAGTACCACTTTAATTAATTAGTTTTAATAAATTAAATTTCGCACCAAGAAGAATTTTTTTCGTGTATATTCTTTAATTATCAAATGACAGCTAAAAAATTATATTTGTGAAGAAATTTTCAGTAGTTCATAATGCAATAGATAAAGGGTTAAACTGTGATACTTTCCATAAAATACTGCATAAACCTCCGGACTAAGCGAGTACGTGATGAATCATGACATTATAAGGAAAGCATCAACATAAATCCAACCGTTAGTGAAACTTAAATCAAATGTCAAGAAAACATGTATGAAATTTACTTTTAGTGATTACATTTTATTTTCTGAAGCATTATTACAATAATGTTTAGATTATTTCAATCTGTAGTAAGTATACTTACTTGTATTTATATTTATTAATATTACCAATAAAAGCTTCGAAAGAATCCTTGAAAATAGAACTGAGTATTATTAATCTCAAGAATCGTTCACAGAGTTTTGCGTAACTTTCTGTTAATATCTTGATTGATACGAAACTTGGTTTCGTTTAATATAAATCATTCTTTCCAGTACGGTTTTGTAATACCTAGAACTCATGGGATTAGTGGTACTAATATTGATTAATCAAAGTGTCTCTTCTAAAGCTTTCTCCTCTTATATTATCTGCTTTCATTGATACAATTTCCTTGTTCGCTAAACAAAATGAGTTATTATTCTGGCATTTCAGAGATAATGACATGGACATATCAAAAGATGTCAATTTATATAAATAATGGTTTTGTAGTCTTAATCCATAACAATATTATCATCATTTATTTTACGTAGGGTGTATATTACGAAATCTTAATTTCTCTACTTCTAAAAATCTCCTAAAAACTGCCAAATTTCTAGAAGATTTTTACTAAATACATTCTAAACATTAATCCGAAATTCTACATTGAATTTTGGATATTTTCTCATATGCAAGCTGACAAATATCCATCATAAAATATTCCACTTCATTTGAGTAGTAATCATAATCTTTTGCTAGGATAGTAATTGCCTATAGCCTGTCATTTTTAAATAGGTTAAGTTAGATTAGGTTAGGTTATTCAATTATGGCAAAGCACACGAGGGCTATCTGCCTAAAGGGAGGGATGCCTTCGTGGAGGACTTTCTAAGGGAAACTGGCTCGTATACACGTTACACATGGGGAAAACCACGAAAACGCCCATGCAGCCAGCCCGTTCGCGGGATTCGAACCTCGGACCGAACTACCAGTGTTCAGCGTCTTTACCGCTCGGCCGCTGGTGGGCCCATTTTTAAATAGGAATTTCAAGGTTGCTTTCTACTTTCCGAATTGACTCGCAACTATGGGAACAACAGCTGCGAAAAAAAGTTGGAAAGCTTAATTCCCCCATCTACTTTTTCATTTCCGTTTAGCATGTTTCGTCTTGTGAAAATCACACGAATGTAGGCTAACTTGGACTACAATGTCAAATCAGATGGAGCGAATAAGATGACAAGAGTTACGATTACAAATTGACTGTTACTGATTAAACACAACGGCACGGCCTTCAAGACAAGAGTTTCAATCACAATGGCAACGGTCTTGAAGTGCCTATTTTAAAGTACGAATGTAAGGATGCTCATACTGAGCATCCGTAAGATATATAGAAGGCTTGAAAAGATTCTTTAGATAACTATAGGTGAATGTTTGCTGTATTTGTTTTGATTGTTGTATTGTGGAATCATTAGGACTTTTTTGAAGCAGGGGATGTGAAAAATATGCAGTGCCCTCTCTGGGACTCGAACTGTGGACCTCACAAGTATGCTTCCAATTACACCAGGAAGCTATATAGAACGAAGAGAGAAAATACCTTATAGTACTATAGTTGGCCGACTGAAGAAATAGAAAGTACACAAAAGAATTAACATAAAAATAGCGTATTATTTAAAATAAAACACACTTTCAGTGGCGCCAAGAAGTTTACACACACACGCACACACTTTCATTTATGCCAAGAAGTTTACATTTTGGGGCGTAGGACGATATATTTTATATTTGGTATTTTCGGAGAATTTGTTGAAAGTTTGTTGCAAAATAGACATCTTCCTTTCAAAACATCCTTTCAAACTCGACTAGACTAAATACGCAGTGTGTTTAGACTTCATATAAAAGAACTTACTCTGATTTGAATTTTGGATATTTTCGCATATGAAAGCTGACAAATAGCAACATAAAATACTCTACTTCATTTGAATGGTAATCATAATTTTTTTACCAGGATGGTAATTCAATGGTGCTGTTATATTTACGTCTTTATAAAAGCAGCAAGAAACTAATTATCAGATCATTACCATAAAAATACCGCATATATGAATTCGTAATTAAGTTACTACCTGTAAAAGGTAATAAGCTTAAAGTTATAACTTTAAAAAGCATAATAAACTTTTGAAAACTCCTTCTTTTAGGATGCTTTTCATTACTGTATAAAATATTAAGACGTTAAATCAGAATTTCAGATTCGAGTCAATATTGACTGGATGTGCTTTATTTGCTTCATTTTAATTAGAACATTTTAAAGTAGCATTTTTCTTGCATGGGTTTTGAAATGAGATTTCATATTTCGAAGTAATTGGAAAATATTATATTTGCAGAGTCGTAATGTGCTCAAAATTTAATTAATTTTACCTGTTAATTTTTAACGCTACTTAGAAATAATTTATGCTATTCACATTACTGACGAAAAAATACGTTCTTCGGCAGATATTAATTGCTGTCACAGAAATATATGCAAATTCTCTTCTCAACTGCTGTTTTAAGCGACTCTTCGTCAGCAGTTCTTTAAACGCGTAAAGAAATTTTATTTTAACATCGTCAAATACATTGAGAAAGTTCTCTGTTATCGATGTTGTTCCCTAATTACACAGTCCAGTCACATTAATGTGACCATCTGTCAAAAGCCAGAATAACCACCTTTCGCAGAGCGGACTGCTGCGAGACGTGCAGGAAGAGAGTCACATAGGTCCCTGAAGGTGTTCTCTGGGATGTTGAGCCATGCCGTGGCCAGCTGCGCTAGATTACGCGGTTGAGGATCCATGGCGCGAACAACTCGATCGAGATGGTCCCACAGATGCTCGATTGGGTTTAAGTCAGGTGAGTTTGCTGGCCAGGGGAGGACGGTAAACTCATCCTGGTGCTCTTCGAACCACGCACGTACACTGGCAGCTGTATGGCACCTCGCATTGTCCTGCTGGAAGATGCCATCATCCTGAGGAAAAACAATGTGCATGTAGGGGTGAACATGGTCCGCAAGGACAGATGCGTACTTGTATTGATCCATTGTGCCTTCCACAATGATCAGTGAACCTAGAGAATGCCAGGAAAACATTCCCCAGACCATAATGCTCCCGCCTCCAGCTTGGACCGTTCCGGCAATGGTTGCAGGGTGGTTCCTTTCAGAGGTTTCACGCCTTATACGCCAACGTCCATCTGTCCGATGGAGCATAAAACGCGATTCATCCGAAAACGCAACCTGTCGCCACTCAGTGGACGTCCAGCTGCTGTACTGGCGTGCAAATTCTAGCCTTCGCCGTCGATGAACAGCAGTCAGCATAGGTGCACGAACCAGGCGTCTGCTTCGGAGGCCCAGACGCAGCAATGTTCGCTGAATAGTACTTTGGGAGACACTTTTGGTAGCCCCTTGGTTCATTTTGGTGGTCAGTTGCTCAACGGTAGCCCGTCTATCTGCCCGAACGCATCTCCGCAACCGTCGTTCGCCTCTGTCATCTATGGCCCGTGGTGCACCACATTTGCCACGTCGCTGATTTTGGACAGTCCCATTTTGCCATGCACGGTACACTTTTACCACGGCGGCACGCGAACAGTTCACAAACTCAGCCGTTTCGGAAATGCTTCCACCCTTGGCCCGAAAGCCAATGATCATGCCCTTTTGGAAGTCGGATAAATCGCTTCGTTTCTGCATTACGCCAACGATTGAAATGTTTTCCGAAGCCCTCACACACCCTTTATATACGCTCAACTGCACTGTGCTGCCACCTGCCTTCTGTGATTGGTTATTTAACTCTGACATGGAAAGTACGTGGTGGTCACATTAATGTGACTGGACTGTGTATATCTTGTTATTTAAAGAAACTCTTGCTTTTCAAATATCATTCACTGAATTGATTTTTCTTCTTAAATCGAGCTTTCAAGATTTGAGAAACGGTTACAGATGTTTGACAAGTGAGAAAGCAGTAAGAAAAGAATCATAAATTTATGCTAAAAATATTTAAATTATTACGCTTGAATAAATGTTTTGATTCAACCTTCTATGTTTAACTAAAAAATGAAGTATTTAATTTTGAAGTTAATTCCAGAGAAATGTTTGCTTTTAGCACAGAGAAATTAATATAGTTCAAAAGAATATGAGTCGCGCAAATATTCTTTGCCAGTGCATCAAAATTTTATTGCTTAAATTTCTACTCTTTCTATCATATTCGTATACAGAACGCTTTATGTTGCTTTCACAAGGCACTTTTTAAAACTACTGCTGGCAAATCTGTAATCTTATTTTTCCTCTAAAAATTAAATGTTGTGAATTTGTGTTTTCATGGAGTTTGTTATACTATTGTGACTAAATACTTCTGATCTGAACATAATCTAGGTCAAGTTTACAAATTCACCGTATCCAAGGCGAAACCTTTGCATGTGTTCAAGATCTTGAATATCTTACAGATAACAGCATGAATGTGCTCAACTGCGTGCTAGTTTTGATGGAGAACATCCCAAAGAATGCATCCGGGGCTGTCTTACGCCTCTTCCCTAGCAAGAAGCTCCCGAAAGGGCTTTCAGTCCGACAGTATTATTAAAAGCTACACTTACAAATTATGCACGTACAAACGATATATTAGAATGATATATGATTTTGATTGGAATCAAATAATTACTAGATACGGGCACTTCCAAGCGTACCTGAAATTTACAAGATAATAGTCTTTGTAGTTTTTGTAATGCTGAAGCCAGTGCATGACATTTTGTCGAAGACTGTATTATCGCGACATAGGGAAAAACATGGTAACATAAGGGAATTCTATTGCTGTAGGAAGGGATTTTATAGTCTTTATAAATGGCGATAGAACAATGCTGGGAATTTCGGTTTGATGTTTTTAACTGTATTTTTGTTTTAATCTGTGTTGGGTGTACTGCATTAACCTTGATGTCGATTTTTATCGGCCAGGAGGGCTAGAGCACACTACTGTACTACATTACACTTGTAAACGCCGATGCTTTCTCTGCAATTCGAAGTCGAGTACAAATTTATGGCAGCCGTTTCTCATGGAGTTGATGGATTAAATTTCTGTTTGACTTTTACGGTGTTATAAATTGTCATAAAAGTGTATATTATATAGAAATCGGCTTGGTAATGAGCCTTGGATTACCATGCATTAATCCGACTTAGCGTCGAATATGCGTTTGGACGTGGGAAATTAAATGTGTTTCATAAATAATAGCCACAGTGAAAGCTGCGGCCAAGATTTTGCAACAGCAAAAAGACCGCACCTGTGTGCAATTTACTCTTGAAGTTTTCAGGGATATCGGTGGTGAAGCGCATTAAATCCAAAATACTTGCATGGCAGTGAGATGGTAATTTGAATCCACTGTAGTAAGACTTCTACAACTTTGCACAGAAAGGATAATTTTCAGTGCCTCACTGACCAAGCTTCAGTAACCTCAGCTTATATTCTGAGCGCTAACAAGTATAAAATCTTTCACTAAAACCGACAAAGGTATGCAGGTTGTAGGCGTCTGAGAAAAAAAATAGTTTTCAAGTGGTTGTAAGGGCTCTTTTCGTGAACTATAAATTCTCTCCCTATCTAAATTCCACCTGATTTGTATTTGGGTGCTCGTCGATGGAAGGAACGGAAGTTAAAGGAAAGAATTAACATAAAATACACTCACTTCCAAAGGTTAAGCACGAAGATGTAAAATGCAAAACAATCAACAAATACTGCTTTGATTGACACAAAATTGGGCTGGAAAGTAGTATATGTATATATGCATAAAACAAAATCAATAATTATATACAGAAATGAAAACAATATTAAATTTTTGGAAGTTATCAGATAATGACATACTGGAGACTTATGTATAAAGTGAAAATAAACAACATAAAATGAAAAAAAGGACATTAATAAGGTACGTGATCCCCCCCCCCTCATCTGTATACAAAGTTTACACCTTGTGACCATGCTTTCAATTAGGTAGTCAACCACCGCAGAATTAAGCAATCGCCATTCTTCTAACAGAGCAGTTTCCAGCTCAATAAGAGTGGCTGGAGGTGGGAAACGTGAAGATACAGCAGGGTCGAGAGCATCCCAAAGATTTATCAATGGGATTAAGGTCGGTCGAATGTGCTGGCTAAGCCGTACGCACAATCCCTTCACTCTCCATCGACGATGTCAGCTCTATGGGGACGAGCGTTATCGTCCATTAAAACAAAAGTAGGGCCAACTGCTGCAGCTTACAATCTCACAATGGGTTCTAGGACTTCATCATCAGCCATCAAAGAACCCCGTTTAAAGATCTGTAGGTCGGTGCGGTATCCTAAAGAAATCCCTGTCCACACCATAATGCTTCCGCCTCGGAATGCGCGATGGTCGGTGATGTTATGGGACTGATTGCGTGTTCGTTGTTCACGCCATATCCTTATACACTTGTCATCCGGCTCCAGAGCAAATCTTGACTCATCAGTAAACATGACATTGCCCCAGTCAGACACATTTTCTAATTGATATGCTACCGGAAGCACTGTGATCGTGCCCATCTTAATTGGACAGATACAGGAACACAAACTCGAAGTACCCGGGCGTACAGTCCACTCATACGTAATTTTCGCCGTCAGTAGCTGTAGATATAGCCTTACCAATGGACACTGTAACTATAAATGTCACACGTGTGGAGGTCGCTCTGCGATTTCGCTTGGCTCCAATAGCAATATAACGATCTTCCGCGGAGGTTGTAACCCTTGAAAGACCGGCTACGGGCCTTCGGACAACTGTCTGCGTGGTTTGGAATTGTTTCCCTAATTGAAATTACAGAATGATGAACGCCGAAGAAAAGAGCAACATCTGTGATCGACTGTCCTGCTTCAATGCGCCCCACAGCTCGCCAGCGCTCAGAATCTTCCATTCGTCTTCTGGAAGTCATAGAAACACGTATGTTTTTAAAACAAATTGTACGAAAGTTTGAAACACCTTCTATCAACACTTACAATCAACTTCTGTAACCCTTCATAAAGGTGGCTTCTTATAAGACTGCCTTTTTTGCATATTTCGTGACATGAAAGCGCGATTGGCTGTTAACTAACATATTTGCATACTTCCATCTACCTCTGCAGCGAATTGCATCCTCTTCAATTCTGGTTGGCTTCCGGAAATTAGCATTTTCCTCTCCGTGCTTAACTTTTGGAAGTGAGTGTATGCATTAGCTGAAATAGGTATTACATTTGCAAACGCTGAATTAATAATGAATATATCTAAAGTAATTTTACAGTCAAAACACTTTAAAATGTAAAAATTTAAAAGCCGCCAAATATATATAACTTTTTTTTGCCTGAAATATGAATAATACCTAATGAAAGGTAAAATTTAATCTTTACTGTTAAATAAAATTTAAACGCAACTCAAACAGAGATTCACTTTAATTTCACTCATTTTCACTGTATGTGCTTACATTCTTTCCTTAGATATAGAATTAAGCAAAGTAAAAATGTATCAAAAACTAAAAAGAATATTACAGTTTGTAAAAATTATTATTATAACTTAAAAAAGAATTGCATATTGATGATTACAATCTTTACATTCTTGCAAAATTTCATAACAGTTTATTCATAACAGTGAATTTTATTTCTGAAGCAGATGAGAATGTACACAAGAAGTAGAGTTAGAAATATAAAAGTGCACATATAATATAGTATTAGAAACGGTTTATAAAACTTCTGATTACACAATAATAATTGCTGCCAATTATTTTTAAGAAAAAGGTATTGTTTTTAAATAAATCCCATTAATACGCTTACGAATAACCTAATTCTATTTTTAGTCTTTATTCGTAATCAAGAAGATTTTATACTCTAAATGAATGAATGACAAAAAGAATGACACTCTTTATAGTTATCTGTAACAGCGAAGATTTTGCACATGGCAAGAAGATCGATTCCAATAACAAATTTATGCTAAACACAAAGAGAATTAATGTGCAGGAAACTGCCATCAAAGAGCGTAATGTGCTAAAATATTTCATTAAAGAATGTGCAGGATATATTCATATATAATAATTTCATCAAAAAGCTCGGATATTTCAGAAAAAAATTAAAGGTATAACGTTCTGTGGCAACTTTTGTTCAGAATAACGGACATACTCTTTTTGAAAAGGAATTCCACTAGCAGATGGGTTTCCACCAAGTAAATGGATATTATTATTGCCTGATGGCGAGTGAAAATTTTGATGACCAATAGTTTACTGCACAGCACGAATCTCGCTGTTTCTGCGATATGCTTGTCTTGCAGAAGAATAATATTGTAGATCATTTCCTTTTATCCTGCTGACAGAAGAGTCATATTAGTGAAAAAAAGATGTTCTCGGATGGAAGGATACAATCTTTTTTGTCAAGGGTGATGAGATCTAGGCTACAAACAGAAGTTCTTGAGAAATTTTCAGTCGCATCCGGTCGGTTTTAAAAGTTATAATAATTTAGGCAGTATGTCTTCTGTTACGTATTGTATCTTGTTTTTGGTGATTTTAGTCAGCACAAATATAACTGAAGCTGTTTCTTAGATCCATAAGAATGAGAAACCGATGAGTCTGACGTAGAAACTGAGAGTACTTTTTATCCGAATGCATCACAATATTTTATTGAAAATAAAATAAAATGAATTAAATATTCAAACAAAAGGCTTACAGATTGTTCGAAAAAATTTCATGCTTGTTTATTTAGAGCCAACGAATTAAAACGTTTACCAAATTAAAAAAATACTTTGATACAGACTTTCTCTTGCATAATCTATACTATTAAAATCTGTGCACGTCTGTCTGCCTGTTTGTTTCTTTGTGACATTATCTTCTCCGGTACGGCGAGGAGTTGAATTTCGAGACAGGTACCTCCGGATTCCAAAAATTGTGAGAAGCCATTTTTGACAGAACTCATCTTCGTACGTATTTAATCAGCTGAGATATTAGTTAAAAACTCTGAAAACACTAATTTTTGCTCTCATTTTTCCGAGGGGCAACAGTCTCGCAGGGGGCTGAAGATAAAAATCTGCTTTATTTCGAAAAATGTTACTACTGCTCTTTTTCAAATCGTACAGTTTGTTAATCAAAATTGAAACAATAAATCATTACCACGTTAATTCTTTTATTGATATTGAGGAAATGTTGTTACATTAAATTTATATCATAACGCCATGCTTATTAACCTGAAGTGTCAAAAGTTTTTGTTTCCCAGTTTGGCAACAAAAAGTATTTACGAAATGGTTGTTGCCATGGTGGTTGTTGCCTGGGAAGAATAAAATGATTTCATTCATATTGAAAGATTTTTATACCTTTGCTCTTCGGCGTGCATAGAACTTACAAATTTTGCTTTGGCTGTATCCCGCTCATTTAGCAGGGTTGCCTGCTAGTGTAACTAATAAAATACATAAGATTGTTTACATATATGATTTGGTACTGCGTTACTAAAGCAGCATAACTTCAGAATAAAGTGCCCTGTGATTTAAAATCACTAAAATCTGATAAACTGCTAACTAAACCTAGGTTTCATTTATCTTCTCTGTTGTTTCATTATGGTAAAATATTCAGCCGGGCTCTTCTTTACCATTAAATTCAAAATTCTTCGTGCTGCTATTTCTTATAATGTTAATTTGAGGGAACGTTTAGAAATTGAACATGAGTGATAAGTTGAATTTAAGACTTTTTTTAGAGGGGCATATGCTCTTCTGAGTTTATAATACAGTTATGCAGGCTCTCGAAATAAAAATCATGTTTTTCTAGATTTTGTGTGAAACAAAAGCAGAACTATGTTTGCATAAATATTCGAATAATTTTTTGGATGCTTCAATTGCACTAAAAGTCTTATTAGTTTGATTGGAATTCAACTGGGCTGGTAGACAAGACGTATATGCTTACTAACTGACAAAAGACCTTAAATCCATATGTCTTAGTTATCCGAGAAATGCACTTAAAGTCCTATTGAAATGGGCTGCTACCTAACTGCCAAATTTATCTCAGAGCTAGGTTGATCGGGCCTAGCAGTGGCACCCTCAATTACCTGAAAAAGTAGATGTACCCGATATTTTGGTATATTTATTCTGTGTAATAGTTTTTGAATTGTACAACTTGGATTTCGAGTGACTAACTCTTTCAATAGCCCTTGTTTACAGAAGATAGTCATCCAAAACAGAAATCACCACCGAGTCTGAAATTTCCACACTTAAACTTCTCAAACGACCTTCAAATTGTGTCATCAGAAACAGCATGTTTTCCATATATATCAGAAATCTGACGAACCGTCTGACTAACGTTATTTTCCTTTTTTTAAATAAAAGAGCATAATATTGCGAATTGGATTCTCTATTCTTAGCACTGCACTGAAACAAGCCACAAACTCGCTGCAATGTAAGCAGAAACAACAGCTTCGATCAAGACCATTCTGTATCAGCAGTAACAATATAGTAAGAAGAAGATACGCTTCAATGTGAAACACCCCAGAACTTCCGGGAGTACCCAATATACAGAGTGTGTCAGTACAGCGATAACAAACTTTCTGGGGAGAGAGCGTGCACCTAGACGGTATTAGATAGTAGACAGGGTCCAACCCACCTATCCATCCAAAGGACGGATTTAATGGCTATGTGACCCTGCCCACGTCGCACCACAAACGAGGGCAGCCAGCGACCCGACGTGCTCCCGAGAAGCCAAAACCCCAGGCCCGAGTAACCAAAACGTTAGCATAACTAAACTAAATGAAACAATAAAATACAGGCAGTTCTTTACAACTCGTGTGAATAAAAACATAATAAAGCATTACCAACCAAGAAAAATAACATATAGAAATATAAATACAGGGTGTTTATAAAGTCCCGGACCTATTTTCATGTTTCATAACTCATAAAATAATAAATTAAAATTAATAACATAAATGGTTAGATAGACTCAAAAAGTTTCATGACCCTCGTCAATGAACTTCCACGTGTGCCACCTTCGTCGCACGGAGAATATCAAGCCGGTAATCAATTTCACGCCAGGTACCGACAAGCATGTCGGCATCCACAGAGGCTATTGCGGTTGTCATTCTGGCTTTTAGGTCATCCGTGTTCGACACTCTCCTCCTGTAAACGTTGTCCTTTACAAATTCCCAAAGGAAAAAGTCCAGCGGCGTTATATCAGGTGATGTGGTATATCAGGTATTTAGAAAAGTACAGATATTTAGACTGGAAAATGAAATGATCTGAAATTAACCACACGCGCAGACGATATTTACAAAGTAAAGATATTCAAACCTGAAAAGGAAAATAGATAAGTTATTCCATCAATAAATGCCATAAGTTTGTTTATATCTTCATTATTTTATGAGTTATTAAACATCAAAATGGGTCCGGGACTTTATAAACACCCTTACCTTTGAGACGGCATAACAGGACAGAATAGAGAGGAAATAGACGGCATATCAGGATACAACTAAATTTCTTTAGTTAAAAACTAACTAAAACTAGGGGTCAGCAAACACACCTAGACGGTAGAGAATCATATAGCAATCATATAGCAGTCGGGAGCTCTTTCCTAGCGCGGTAGTGAGGATACAAAAATCAAGAAAAAAATGACACGAACGGGGTGAGAAAACATGTTTATTATTTGGAGTACAACAAAAACAAAGAAAAAGCAAAATAAAGAGACAATGATCGTCACCAAAGAATGTGTTCGAAATTACGACCTAGACCGTGATGCAGGAACTGTGCGTCATGCGTCTTCCATCCGATCTAACATTCGTGATGCGGATCGTCCATGCGATGGAGAAGTAAGGCCTGTATCACGGTCCGGGTTCGTAATTTTGAACATCTTCTTTTAATGACGATCGTTTTTTGTTTTTGTTCTTATTTGTTAGTTTCTGCTGAACTAAATATAATAAAACACGTTTTGTCTCATTTTTTCTGGCCTTCCCCTTTTACATTTTGTGTCGTCACTACCGCGCCAGGAAAGTGTTTCCGACCATACATTGCTATGTGGTTTCCCATCATTTAAGTGTACTCTGTCTCTCCTGAAAGATTGTTACCGCTGTACTGATATACCCTGTATAACTATCTAGTTTTCACGATGCAAAAGACTATCAGGTGAATATTACATTTTTTAAATATGAGGTAAATAGCTATCAGTAACATTTGCTTCGCTGTGCGTAGTTCATTAAAGTTCTTTATTTTCAGAATATGAATTAAAATAAACTATCAGTCGTGTTTTTAAACTGAATTACATTTGAGTATCGAAACTCTTCGAATCGAAGAGAGTTATTCTTGACACGCCGCAATTTGAAGCAAATTGCCCACATTATTTTTCGTTGGAATCCGTCCAAAAAATAAACTATAAAGCTCACGAAACTATTTTTGATCGGGTTTCCAATATGTCTCCATCACTATCTGTCTCTGTCATGTTATGCTCTCTGCCTCACATATATTTTTGTTCCTATTGACATTTTTGTGATTGCGTATCTTCGCGAATGCCATCCCTAGAGACAATTCTCTTTCCTGAGCCTTAGTTTTTCTCTCGTTCTGTGATGAATTCCGCAACATGTATCAGAGGAATTCCTTGCTAAGAATTGCCGCAAACGAAATACACTTCTACATAGTTAGCCGTCATTTACGCAAAAAAAAATAATTTCCTAAGAAACTAGTCTGATATGTTTTTTTACGTTAAGCAAAGTCTTTTTCTCATTCTCTTGAATTTTAATGTTTTATTCTTCTGTGGTACAAAGGAAATTCTTTTCGCAGTTTTTCATGAAAAGATACATAGTATACACTAAATGGCAAAGAATACCAAGGATCAATGAGATAAATATTTAAATTATTATTATCAATAAAACTCATTAAATAGAAAATTTCTTAAAATCGATTTACAGAGTGACTGTAATTTATTCACCGGATAAAGATGTGCTTTAAATAATACAGTATAAGAGATAAGGAAAAAGCTGATTGACTTTTGTTCAGCATTTCGAAGAATCTTATATTAATACACTTCAGCGTAAGGAACTTAATTTCTCGGAGAATATCAAGTTTGTTCTCGATTTCCCACTCGACGTTATTAAGCATTTGCGGAGTCTCGGTAGAAGTTTCTTTGGTGATTCGATTTTTTAATTCTTCGATGCTGCGCATCTCAGCAGCACAAACTTGGTTCTTCATGTATCCCCCCAAAAGAGGTCAAGTGGTGTGACGCATGGAAAACGGGGTGGTCACGAAACCGGCTGACTTCTACAGACAATGATCTGGCAGTGTTTAATTAAAGCAATCACGCTGTTGCGTTCCACGAATTCTTGGATTTGAAGTAATTTATGACAACACTTGATGAAGAATCAAAACACAATTTATTCGCCAGTTAAAACTATTTATTACACATACAGTTCCAGGCCATAACGGTGAAGAAAGCTTCATGGGAAAACACTGAAATGCAACTCCCAACTCAGTCGATCGCTCTCAATCTAATCTCTCAAGACGCTACTACTACAGGCAGGGTATATATAGCTTTAACCTCTCTTCGAGAATATTCGCCAGAAAACCGCTAAGAATGCGTTTTTAAAATGTTTTCCCGCCGTCTATGGCATATCATCAATTCTGTTTTCAGATATCACCAAGTAGGAGATTTCGCGCCAAATCTGGCAACACTGCTTTTCCTTGACGCATTCTGGCAACCCTAACCCCATTTTGCGAGGAAGCTATTTCACCGCATCTGGGCGTTTCGTGACAACGCGTTTGCGTAGCCTAATGGCAGGGATCCCATTCTATTGGGAAAAGAAAAATTAGCTGCATGTCTTCTAATCGCGGTGCAACAAATAGTCTTAACATATGAACGGAAACGTCCGAATTAATTGATGACTCGGAGAAAAAATGGGACCAATCATTTTGCAATGAATTAGTGCACACCAAGGATTAGTTTTAGGGTTACATCACTCAGGTTCCAGTACACAGTGCAGGTTTTTCTGATTTTGAAATCCTGCAGTTAAGTCGCATAATCTTTCCTGTAACAAGAAATGTTGCTTCGTCTCTGAATACGATTTTCTGGAGAAACTGAAATTCTTGACACGGTCAAAAATGTGTACAGGAAATTCCTTACGAACGACTGGACCTTTAGGTTTGATTTGCTAACAAATCTGCAAATTAGATTTGTTAGTCAATTTCAACCACTCAAGAGCAATTTTACTTGCAGCCGACCTGGAAATTCTGCCTGCAGGCTGCCACGGAGAATGAATTTACTGAGACTGCGCGTAAACACATTTCGAATGGAGGAAACGTTTTCATCACTGATTCTTGGTCTACATGTACTCACTTTATGCGAAAGATGTCTGGTCTCTCGAAGCTGTTTTAACCATCTTTTAATTGAATGTTCCTTTCGTGGACGCTTATTCAATTCATGTCGGAATCGCCTCTGAACCGTTTCCGGAGATTTCGTTTCCCACAATCAGAGAACGCGCATTGCCATTTTGTCAGTAAACAAAGAAAAAAAATCACTGTTGCCATTCCCAAAAATTAGAATAAATGAAATTCCTTAAACTATCCATATAAATTATCTCCAGTTACTTCGTAAAATTACGTTTCAATTTTATTTTGCTATCCTGTAATTAAATTATATACACCCTGTAAATTAATGAAAAAAATAGCCCCCAACTAAAAAAATAAATTAAGTTATCAGAATATAGCAATGTATATGAATGCTATATGCCTAAAGGTTTTGCTTTGGCTTGCTTTATATGATGACGGCAAAGCCTCGAGGACTATCTGACTAAGGGGAGGGATACCTTCGCGGAGGACTTTCTAAGGGAAATTGGCTTATATACACGTTACACATGGGGAAAACCACGAAGAGGCCTATACAGCAAGCCCGTTTGCGGGACTGGAACTTCGGACCGTACTACGAATGTTCAGCAACTTTATCGCTCGGTCGCTGATGGGCTCTACATATGCCTAAACGAGTAATGTCTTCGTGAAAGACTTTCTAAGGGAAACTGGCTCGTATTTACGATACACATGGGGTAAACCTCGAAACCCAACCGGTAGCCAGTCCATTAGCCTGGATTCGAACCCACGTCGAAAGTCTAGTATTTAGGTGTCTTAGGCTGCTATCACACGGCCGTTTGTTTCGGAAGGACAACTGTTTGGAACAATTTTCTGCCTTGTCACGTGATATAGAACAGCCAATCACCATAGATCACTTTGGGGTTAACATATAAAGGGGAAATTGGTTCTACGTGAGGGCTACCAAAATTAACTATTTTTAGCGTGATGAAGGATTCGAAGCTGATAGCTGATTGGTTGAAAACGAACAACCTGCAATTTTTTCCGAATGGAAGGAAAAAATCGCGCGTCTTTCTTTCAATAGTAAACCAGGCAGAAAAGTTGTCCGAAACAGTTGTTCGTGTGAAACAAACGCCGTGTGATATGGGCCTTAACCAGTAGTCTACTGGCGGGGATTCAGCTAAAAAGCCAGCAGAAAGTAATACTGCATCTGTAAATCTGAACCCTTGAATTTATTTTTTTTTTATTAAATTAACTTTTAAGTGTTCCTTTCTTTCTTTCTTTCTTTTTTAATCGGCAAGTACGAGTGCAGTGATCCTTCTTTATGACGACCATTGCGGTTTCAAGCACCTGGCCTTTCGTAGATGTGGTTGTGTTAGAGAGGAGGGTTTCCAGCAAGGTGATTATCTTTTTGAAAATGAATTTATTTTATTCAAAGATAGTGTAATCTGCTAAAGAAAGCTGATGAAGAAAAAGTGCAGATATCGGTTTATTAACTCTAAACTAAACTAAACTTGGCGGCACAAACAGCCCTTGGAGAGCCATGGCCGGCAGTGCCCTCATATCTGTTTTCTAGAGCATGGGCTTCGGAGTGCGTGCGCATCTTTGGCTGGACAAGTGGTCAGCTTGTCGCAGGACCCCTGGTGTTTAGTACCCAAGCGAACTTGGTACTCATTTTGTCGACACTCTCAAGGGATGGAAAGCTGAGTCAACCTTGCCCAGCCCGAGGAGAGAACCCCGGACCTGTGGTGTTGCTGCGCGACGTGCTAACCACTGGGTGACCGGACCTTATTGGTTTATTAGCTCATTGATGGTAATTAAATTACGAATTAATTGCAAAAATGAATAGCGAATAAAAACAGCTGACATTATGAAATTGGTTAGTAATTTCAAAAACATTCACTTGTTATTCAAATACTCATTCAATGAAGTCATAGCTATTTAACCCTCTTTCTGATAGACAGTTATCAGTATCCTGAATAACTTTAATCGTAGTTTTAAATTTAACACTCTTATTTATTTGTAAATTTTTGCTTGTTGTAGGTACTTTATATTAATGTTAATCGCATAAGATTTGCCAAATTCAGAGTAAGATACCTCCCATTTAGGTTCATTGAATTGAATTGTCAGTACTGTAAATAATTTGAAAACAAAAAGGAACTACCTTGGAACTGCTTGAACATCGACTTGTAATTCGATATCAACTGCACACCATGATACGAAAAATTTGGTGTTAACAATTTAGGACTCTTGTCAATCATTTTAATGGAGGTGTTCCAAAAACCCTAGTCAAATCTGTGCTACATTACGTAAGAGAATTTATTATTACTAACTCAGAGAATTTATTATTAAAAATGAGGGAGTTCATTATCTATAAAGAAGAAAGTCTGTGTGTTTGTCCTCTAATAACTCAGCCACTACGATTGCTGCGTCACCAAACTTTCTACACTTCTTTTCTGGTTCCTGGAAAAGGTCGACGTCCACTGTTTTCCAAAGAAAAATAGTTAAAATCAAAGATATTAATTAAAAACTCGGAAAAACGATAAATTTCGCCCTCTTTTTTCTGAGTGGCAACAGTCTTGCAAGCTGGAGATGAAAATATGCTTTATTTCGAAAGTTGCTGCCACTGCTTGTTTTCAAATAATTGTTTTTAATAACAATTTTTTGTTTGTTAATAAAAAATTTGTGAGTTTTACGATAAAATAAAACAGCATTACGAAACATAAAATACATTATTCCCGATTGCAAAAAAATCGGGGGAAATCATTTCAGCTATTCCCATCTTCGTACGACTCTGATCAGGCGGTAATTAAAAACTCTAAAACTCTAATTTTCGCACACATTTTTCCGAGTGGCAACAGTCTCGCGCGTTGAACATAAAAATGCTTTATTTCGAAAAGTGTTGCTATTGCTCGCTTCCAAATCGTAGAATTTGTCAATCAAAAATTTGTAAATTGTACAAAATCTGTATACATAAAGAAGAATGTCTGTTTCTGCGTTTGTTTGTTTGTCCACGCTTTTGATTTCTGATCAATTATGATAAATTTTTTGCCACATTTAATCGATTAAAATTGAATATAGGTGAAATATTGTATGGAACTTGAGCTATTACCACCATTTGGTTAGAAAGACGGAAATCAAAAACGGCCTGCCATTGTTGCTGATATAATGAGAGAGAATTAGCTTATTTTTCTATCGAAATTTTTTATGTGGGTCCCATTTCGTATTAGACTGAAGAATGTATGACTGTGAATTGTATTTTTTGCATCGTTATTAGAGAAGGATTACAGCGGTATCGTTCTCTCTGTTGTTAGATACATTACTCTTAATCTAACTTAACTGCCATTGGGTACTTTCGCTAGTTGATATTAATTATGATCACTGTTAATAATTAAATGTCACCACAAAAATAGCTTTGCTTTTAATAAATAGAAGCCTTTGATTTATTTAGTGCATTTTACTTTATCTCGACAGGAAGATTCGGTGCCAGTTTGACACGAATTTGATGTGAAAAGTTAAAAAATGATCATTTCACGGAATACTAATGTAAATATCAATACTGTTGGTTGTACATGTGCTCAGAAATGCTAATCATTTTCAAAAGTTTTTTTAAAGTGTTTAGGGTAGTGATTTCAAGGAAACAACTTATTGCATATAGTTTAAAAAACAAACAGAATTTTGCGGCGCCTTTCGGAGACCATTAAAATCTAAACCATTTCAATTTTTTGGTTATTTTATTTAACATTTTATTACTATTATTATCTTCCCTAAATCATACTTATAGAACCCTACATTTTTGTAATTATTCACACATTTAAACTTCACTGTCGTTAGTTCCTATTGTGGAGTTTTCAAATTGTATCTGTAGTATGTCGAATTAATAGTATCGCAAATTAAGTAATTATTTGGGTTTATTTATATACAGGGTGTTTATAAAGTCTCGGACCCATTTTGATGTTTAATAACTCAGAAAATAATAAAGATAGATTAAAATCAATAATATAAATGGTTAGATAGACTCAAAAAGTTTCATGATCCTTGTCAATGAACTTCCACGTGCGCACCCTTCGTCGCACGGAGAATATCGAGTCGATATTCAATTTCACGCCAGGTACCGGCAAGCATGTCGGCGTCCACAGAGGCTATTGCGGTTGTAATTCTGGCTTTCAAGTCATCCATGTTCGACACTCTCCTCCTGTAAACGGTGTCCTTTACAAATCCATAAAGGAAAAAGTCCGGCGGCGTTCTATCAGGTGATCTGGGTGGCCAAGGAATTGGACCTCCTCGCCCAATCCATCTTCCTGTAAAATGGTCATTCAAAGAACTACGAACGATGGTAACCCAATGAGGTGGTGCACCATCTTGTTGCAAAAGGACATGTGACTGAAGCTCTTCTATTTGTGGAAATACGAAGTCTTCCAACATGTCTAAGTATACGACTGATAAAACCGTCTTTTCTGTAAAAAAGAAGGGCCCAATGATACGCATCATGTGCATTAGTCCACACCACACATTAACACATTATTTGGGAATCCCTTTGTGCCTCACGGTGCCTAAATGTAACATTGCAATAGTTGCCAAAAACAAAAAAGAGAAAAATGCAATTAATAAGCAGACGATATTTAGAAAAGTACATATATTTAGACTGGAAAATGAAATTATCTGAAATTAACCACACGCGTAGACGATATTTACAAAAGTAAAGATATTCAAACCTGAAAAGGAAAATATATAAGTTATTCCACCAATAAATGCCATAAGTTTGTTTTTATCTTCATTATTTTATGAGTTATTAAGCATCAAAATGGGTCCGGGACTTTTAAAACACCCTGTATATCACTCCGGTTTTTAGGTATTTTGCAATGTTATGTGTTTGTTTTCATTCATTTATTTATTACATGCATTTTGTACGATAGTTTTTTCTGTTTGCGATGTATTTTGTTTTTAATTTAAACTTTGTGAGCAATAATTCCTTTTGTAATTAGTATACTACGTTGTAGACCTGTTAATTAAAAATCGATTGACAGTGGACTTGTTAGATTACCTCGAATGGAATCGGATATAAAGGTTAAATCCCTTATTGGTACCTTAGTCACAGCTGTTGGTCACATTTTCTCAACAAATTGGCAACATTCTGGAAGCTTTACAAAACAACCACATTTTTAAACCCTTAAGAGTGACACTTTTTTGGAAACACGCAATTTTATGCTCCTCGCAGATGATGTATTTCGATTGCATTCTGCAGCTTTACTCAGCAATTTGTATCTGACAACAATTCCAATTTTATACGGATTGGTGTATTTATGAAAGAGTTATTGTTATTTTTGTGATTTTTCTCTAATTTTTAGAACCAGTATATATACTGAGAAAGTTGACAAATTTTCTATTTGTTGTTGAGAGAAAAAACTACAAAAACTAGTAGCAAAATTTGCGCGTAATGCTGCAAAATGTTTTATACCATCTAAAATGGGATAGAGGTGTCAGTGAGCTGATCGGAATGAAACCGGTTCTTGTTGTTCAGTTAATTGACTTTGTTTAAAGCTTCAAAACACTTTTCTCTTGCCAAGTTCTGTTTGGAGCTTTAAATAAAAAAAGATTAACTTTGGTTTTCACTGTTTTTGTTTTTTCAACTTTTTTACTTTTTATGTTCCAAATGCATATTATAAAATTTGCAAATTCATAAAAATGAAAATAGGTTCTTACAATCTTTAAGTAACTCTCTCATATATTTCATTTCCCGTATTAGATAGCATATATTCGTCCTCTAACCCAGCTCGGTGAGCTCTTTTTTATTATTATGTGTTGATTAATTGTTCATTTTTTGCTTTAAATGTGACTAAATGATGTTTTTATGCCTCCTTTATAAGGTTTTTATACCTTTATGCAATAAGGTTCTTATGACCTTAGTTAATCTGCATGCAAGAGTTGTAGAATTATCAACAATGTAAAAGTGGCCACTAGACTTAATATGGCCGTTGTTTGTTTATGTTTTAAACTCTTAGTAGAATAGTGAATTCAGTTAATGCACCAACTTTAGTGTCTTTTTGCCCAGTGAGGCCAAAAGTTAACTTTACATTTTAGAGCATCGTAAATGCTGTCTTTTTGTCCGACGACCAGATTGCTTTTTCTTGCACAGAAATTCTAATTTTAATTGTAATTTTATTTTTAATTGTTTCTAATTGTTTTATGATTTTAGGGGTTTTTTCTATGCTTTTCTGTGCTATCCGCATCAAATCAGAAAATAAATGTTGACCATTAGTTTTCCAAAATCAAATGTTACTGCGGTTTGCTTTATTTTATTGTGTAAGTGCATAGGAAACTTCTATGCGATTACGTAATGACACTTTGAAAGAAACAGAGATAGCCTGCTTTCATTTGTCTCTGTTAAAGTAGCATCACTATGGAAAATCTAAGTATGTCCAAAGGGGACAAGTTTTTGTTACGTTCAATAAATACATCTTAATCATAATTCTCTCCTAAAGTTTGAAAGAATTTGATATTATGTTTAAATATACCTATGTTTTAAGGTACGTTACATTGAACGTAATTATATAAAAATGCAGAAATGTTTAACATTTCTGAAAGAAGTTAATTAGGCATCTACGCATATATTTTGATATCTCATTAAAGGAGGATTATCGAAAGAAAATTAATAAAGAAAGTTTGCTGCAAATAACTTCAGCATGCTTTCAGTTTGGCAAATGCATAAAAAATTTGCTTACATTAATTACTAATAATAAGCCCCGTTTTTGATTGTTAAAAATTCGTTTTATTTCAAATGTGTGTTGTCAATTTAATAACAATTTTCCCTAAACAGAATTTAAAATGTGAAATCAGTTGTTTATCTTAAAAAGGCAGAGTTTATTCTTTATCTTGAATGGCTGAATTTTTCTTTCCATTTACGCAAAGATATTAAATTTTTGTTTCATTTTCAAACAACATTATCTATTTTTCCAGAAGCCTAAATATTTCAGTGTTTTTATTGTGAATGAAGTTTAAAAATAAAATTCATTAAACATTTAAATATTATTATTAAAATTAATTAAAAATTTTGAATAAATTTTTATTTTATTTTAAATAAAATTATAATTTTTAATCATTATGCTTGATTTTCTTGCTGTAAAGGTTACTTTTTGCTACAGATTTTGATGGTTGTAGCGAATACTTAGTTGTATAAAAATAATTCTTGCTGCTACCAAAAAATTTACAAAAATGGACCACAGGCTATTCGCATACTTTTTAGACGAATTTGCTTTGCTAAAAGAATCCTCTGCTTGGGAATTTTTTTTAACTACAACTGTATTTTGGAATGTATAAATTATCGTCCGCTACTTAACGATTTAGCTTTCATGAAAAATAGAGCTATTAAAGAAGCAATGGACGGGAATGCTATGTTTGTGCTCTTTTCGGAGAAATGTATTCGTATGTAGTTATTAATAAATGCCGTGTAAGCCATGATGTTTTGGTATTTAAAGCAGCGATAGATAATAACATCACTAAGAAAGGGAAAAAACGTCAGAGTTTGGCTTCAAGGAGAAAAATTGTTCAAGATGCATATCCCATAAAAAAACGGAATGTTTCGAATGTTGCGAAGATAAGAACTTTAAAAGAAAAGCTTCGAAGTTAAAGAACAGTTGTATAGTCATTAAAATATTCAGTGTCAATTGCTAACAAAATGATTAACGCTGATTGGAATCTTAAAGGGACGAAAAAAAGTAATGTACATCCTCTTTCTCCATGACATATCTCCAAAAGCAAAATGCGCTGCAGAATTCTTATGAGAAAAATAATTATTTGGACAAAAATGGAAAAATGTTGTCATACTAGATGAATCTTGGGTGTATTTAAATGACGCAATAAGACAGATCCATTTATTGTCATCAAAGCGAAGAAAAAAACCTTAAAACATAGTTCGAAGCATCTAGTTTTTCAAAGGGTTGTTCAAAGGGTTGTTCAAAGGGTTGATTGTTGCTGGTTTTGGATGTAACGACAAATAAAAGTAAAGAGAATTTCGAAAGCTGTTAAGGTAATCTCCATATATTAGCAGAAACATATTTTATACCCAATTTTCAAATATGAAATGCTTTTTTTTACCCACAGTGTCATCAATCTGTAAAAATGCATCAAGACAAAGCAAGGAGACGCACGTCAAAATCCATTGCCAATTTCCGGGAAAAAATCTGATGTATACACCACAAAACTTCCTTGTACGGAATATTAAATTATACGCAATTTTCCTGCATTCCATTTAAACATATTAAATCAACAGTTAACAAATTTTGAATTAAATCTTCTTCGTCGATACAGCATAAACCACAATAGAATAAATGCACTCTTTAAAGTTCACTATCGGCAGTTACTCTCATTCATTCTATAACTCAAAGTGCGCAAACATTATAGCATCTGAAGAATTACCACAAGTTCTATTCAAATACCATAATAAATCTAAAACGATGTATAAAAGAAATTAAGTAAATAAAAAAGAAAAAACTTTTCACAGGCGATGCAGCGCCGCTTACCTAATGTGCATGCGCTACTAATTAATTCGGTTCTTACTTCGCGGTAAGGCAAAATACATAAAAATTCGAAATGTTTTCATTAAAATTGAAAAATACAGAAAAACATAAAACACCAAGTACAGTTAAAACAATTAAAAAGCAATTTTTACAGTTAAAATTAAAGTTTGTACGCAAAAACAAGCTGAAAACTTAAATGATAATTCCAGAATGAATTATGCATAATTTAATTCATAATAACAGAAGAGGACGTAACTTTGTTGTTGCGAAGCTTAGTTTCTCTCGACTGGCAACAAATCCACTATTCTACTAAGTATCTAATGTAAACAAATATGTTTGCTATCATAACAAAAATTAGGCTTAGCCGCACTTATAAAACTTTTAAATTGTTGATAATTCCACAATTATTCCATGCAGGTTAACTAAGGGTATAAAATCGTAACTGAAAGATAAGAACAACATATTTCAATCGTTTTTAAAGCAAAAAATGCACAATTTACCAACATATTAGAATAAGGAAACTGAGCTCACTGAGCTGAGTAACAGAGTATATATATATATAAACACATATTTATAACTTTTGGTGCTGTCGATTGCAAACAAAATGCGAGGTGCGCATCTACATGCTATAGTAGTCCTGTATACAAAATTTCAGCGTTCTGAGGCTACTCGTTTTTGAGTTATGCCAGATACATACATACATACGTGCGTAAGTACGTACGTACGCACAAACGCTACGAAAAAATCTCTTCAGAATCCATTTTAAATCAGTTTTGTAATTTTATTGGGGGAAAGGAGTCCGTTATTCTGTTCTTCGTTTAGATATTACCTAAAAACATCGTTAAATTGCATTCGATAGCGGTCAAACTGGATACTTTCTTTGAAATATGAGACCCGAAATTTTTCTCGATTACAATACTTCCTTTTTACTTCGTACAAGGAAGTAAAAATGAAACAAGAAGCGTGTATCAAAGGCATACCCTTCACTCATATCCCTAATAAATCACTTGATGTATCATCGATGGATTTCTGCCTTTTTGGACTTTTTAAAAGTGGATTGTCCAAACTTTGACCTACAACCTTGCTTAAATTTTGGAAAGCTGTTCAAGAAGAATGGGACTAAATACCTCTATCGATACTAGAAAGGGCATTATTGGCTTGAAATTACGAAGTAGAAAGATAGCTAAGAATAAGGGTTATCAAATGGAACATTTAAAACTGAAAACCTTTATGTAAAATATTTCTATAAATACAATGAAAATCTTCTAAACAATGTGCGAACAACCTCTGTATATGCAATTTTTCTCAAGAAAAATTATATGACATTATATTTCAACTTGAAGACATCAAAAACTTTCTCAAGAATTTGTGTTTTTTTAAGACAAAAATTATTAGGAAAAAAAAACAGTAAAAATTGTTGTAAACATTGTAAAGCGATTTGGTTTGTTGAAAGAGGAAACATGAAAAATGCAAAATGCTTTCGCCAGGATTCAAACTCAGCACCTCCCGATCGGTAGTCGGACATATATCCAATTACACCACAAAAATACGAAATAAAGAGGGACAAAATACCTTAAAATATTATTTTGTATGTGTACATACATATACATGTAGAACTTAGACCAGTACCTCTGTAGTACCACAGGTGATTGAGGTGTTGCTAAACCTAGCTAACTGTTAAATTTCGGCCTAAAAAGAGGGACAGTTCTATACCTCCCGTTCTACTGGGTCGATTCACAAAATTCAAACTGCGTTTTTCATGTCTCGAAAGCGCGACTATGTATTAGATTTATATATAGCGTTGTTCTAATATAGTTCTACTATAGGTATTTTGACTCAAAATCGAGCTTTTTCTGAAATGACATGCCAGTTGTTTTCCACATTTCGATTCTACGATTCAAATTATGCCAAACTTCCAAGTTTTGTAAAAATCGCTCGAGTAGTTTTTAAAAACTTAGCTCTCAAAATTTTAGCTCCTCAATGTTAATTCAATTTGGCATGTATTTATTAATATCTTTTTTTTTATAGAAATTATTTGATTCTTTCCTACACAGTTAGAAATTTAGGTTCATTCCAAATAAAATTTACCCATTTTTTATGATTTATTTTTAAAATTTGTATTTTTAAATAATTTTTATAAACTTTTCGCAAAAACGCTTGAATTATAACCTATAAAATTTTTACAATCATCTTAAAGTAGATGTATTTCTAAGCATACCTGCAAAAAATTACAGTTTTTTATTCAAAAGTTCCAAAGATATACGTGAATTTATGTATTGGCGCGTTTTGAAATTTGGCATAGTTGTTGAAAGCGACAATAACATCTAATGTGGTTTACGCACTTTGCTGAAATTATTTGAAAAAAGAACTGTGTGACTTTTTTCCCGCTCATGCACAATGTAAAAAGGTAGGAACGATGTGACTCTTTTTCCGCTCCATTACAGTGGAAGCAATAGGAAAATAGGTTGCCACCTATTAAGAAATTCGCCAAGTGGCAATTCTTGGCGCAAACTGGAAAAAATTCGCCAAAATAAATTTTTGAATTTCTCCGTAAATTTCGATCAAATTTTACAAAATTTAATATTTAGGCATAATTTGAGTCGTAGAATCGAAATATGGAAAAAATTGGTATGTTATTTCAGAAAAAGTCCCATTTTGTGTCAAAATACCTCTATTAGAACAAAGCTATATATAAATCTTATATATATCCTAAGTCGAGCTTTCTAAATATGGAAAACGCAATTTGAATTTCGTCAATTGGTGCAGTAGAACGGGAGAAATAGAACTGTCCTTTTTTTTTGCGTAGTATACATACACAAATTTATTGCACTGTCTTGTTAGCGTCATCTACAGGATACGTAACACACCCTACTAATGTTTCCATATAAGGTCTTCACCTACAGGCATTTGTTGCATACCAAGCGCATTCAGATTGCAAAATACTAGTTAAAAATAAAGAATCGTAATCGTATCATTTAGTCATAATTAATCAACATTAATCCTAGTTGAAAAACGTCCTGCTGTTACCTAGCCTTGGCATACAGCTGCATTAAAACTGGTACAGAAACCTAAGAAGAAGAAATGTAATAGGAAATATTTCTTAGAAACGCGTTTGCCCAAGACAATCTGAACAGCAGTTGTTAGTCAAATGAGATGGTAAAACGCTCCATTTGACGCAGTGTTTAGCCTTGTCAGCCAATCCGAAAGAACATATATAGTCACGGAACTTAAAAACGTGGAATTCTTTAAAGCGAAGATTCCTGGAAAGTGCCGTTCGGCGAGCTATTCAAAGAAATTCTGTTTCTATAGTCATCTTGACTCAGCCTAACCATTGACTCTCACAGTACCTTCACAGAGAGTAAACCTGAGTCGATCTACCTGCTCTCCAGTATCGAGAAAAGGAAGAATATGGTGGCAGAGGTTTGATGACTGAGCAGGCATCATGTTGAACGGGGGCTCACAGACCTTTATGTCTTTGACAGCTCTATGTTTACTTTTTAGGGGTGATGTTGTTCATCAGTTCGTTTGTGTGGCTGACAATGCTTATCCACATACAGATACTCCGGTGCATGATTTTTAGAAATTAAGAACATTAATTGAATGTATTGGATATCCAAAAATCCAGACATAAATCCTATAGAACATGTCTGGGAAGTTCAATTGGAACTTGTCTTTTCTTTCCCAGAACTCTCCAAAACTTGAAAACTATGGTATGAATGGGATAGATTACAACAGGGACTCATAAATTGCCACATTTCTAGTACAGAGGCACATTTTGATAGAGGTATGACTACTATATGCTTGTGATCATGCGTGTGTATCATAAATGTTACATAGTACATGGTTTTATACTATATCAAATTATGTCCATGCGAAATTTAATTAAAATCTCTTCATCAGTTCTTCAGATAATCAATTAATTACGGGAAAATTTTCTTGACCAACATTAGGCACAAACTGCGTATTTGCCCTTGTTGTTGTTCACTATAAATAAGATTTTTAATGTACCATCTTAAGCTTAATTGAAATAAATCCGAGAAATATAGTTTGAAAATCTCAAAAATTTCTTCCTTTACCAACAACATTTTATGAAGATTTTCGAATCGGCGGATCTCAACTGCCTCGTCAATGCTTTTCCCGAGATTTCAACTCTGCCTTCCAGAGTGGAAGTAACCTTCGCTGACAATCGTAGCGAGTAAGCAGAACATTGAATTGTAGAGTAAAAAGTTTTTATATATTTATATTTCTTCCATATAAATTGCGCTAGTAGAATGAAACATATCGCATTTAGAAATGTAGCAACATCTTGGGGATAAAACTTTAACTCAGAGACTCTAGCGATGATTTTGCAACATTTTACATTCTAGTTTACCACAGATTAGCAACTTTTTCGTGTGATGTATAAGAATTGAATTACCTTACCTACTTGCTTGAAAAACTGATTCTGAAATTTTCATACGTAAGCACTTTTATACTATAGCATAAACAATCAATATCATTTACTCTGATTTAACCACCAAGTACTAATTATTTTTCTTATTTTAAAGTAAAGGTATTGTGGACTAGAACTCTGACATAAATTGAAAGATTAAAATGTTAATTTTCTATTCGGAATTTGTTTTTATGATTTTCAAGTAACATTTCATTAGAGTATTGCTGGGAAATAAGGAAGGATGGTTAAAAATAATGATTATCTTGAAATACAAACAGAAGCAAATTAAAATAATGAACATTCGAATGACTTACTTTAAACTACCCCTGCCATTTAATTTGCGAAAAGTTACAATTAATTCAATGTTTATAAAGCGGCCTCATTAATTCTCTTACATAATAAGTAATAAAATGCTAGCGTACTTAAAATTTGATACATAATTATTTTTTTCATGCAACAAAATCCTTATCAGGACAGAACCTAATCATCTTAATTGTTTAAAAATAAGGGCAAAAATCTGTTTTCATATTTTGGCATTATTTTAGTAGTTGCTTGATTATCAGATCATATTTTTCTTATGTTTAATGACTAAAAAATTGCAATGAGTATTACCGTAGCAGAAATTTTAAATTATTTTATTGAAAATAAAATATCTAAAAGCATTTTGCGTAATAAATTATTATAGCGTTATTTGAAGCACTTCAATTACACGAATAAACTTAGATAAAATATTAAAAATTAAAAATTATTAGAATAAAGGGGAAATTTTTCCAGAAGGACCATTAATTTCGTTTTGGCATTTTGCGTCGTCCACTATAAAACGGCGTTTCACTGTTCAAATTGTTGCCACTAAATATTAGAGCCCTGCATTATAGTTAAAGAAATTATATAACGAAGAATCTCCGTGAATGTACCTATGTTTTGGAATTGTGAAAAAAGAACGGTACCTAGAGACATCCAGTTTTGAATAACGTAATCCTCCACTCGAATTAGGGTATCTGGAAGCCCTAATTTGGAATTTGTTTTATTATCTATTACATATTCTGTAAAATTTTTAACGAATTTTTGATTAAAATCTCAACGATTTCAAATGAGCAATGGCAATACTGTACGGAAACGAAAATCTCCAGCGCCAGAGACAATGTTTCAGAAATTCTAAACATATGCTGTTTTGTTGTTTTTAAATATCTTGTGAATATTGCTGTTTAATTGAATTTTATGGTTTAATTGCGAAGAGCATGATAAAGAAAGATAACCTACAAAATGGTAATAAAACACCCCTTTGGGCGTAATATAAAATCTGAAAGCCTTCAGATATTTTTAGCCCAAAGGGCGTTAGCCCAGAAGGGCTATTGGCATGTTTCCTCGATTCACTTTCTGCTTTGATTCACCTTTCAAACTTTTGCCACCAAATATTACAGCCTTGTATTATATATAAAGAGATTAAATAATGAAGAATCTGCATAAATGTATGTATGTTTCTCGCATCGTGATAAAACAACTGTACATACAGCCATCACATTTTGAATAATGTAATCCTCCACCGAATATGGGCATCTGGGAACCCTAATTTGGAAGTTGGAATTTATTTTATTATCTATTTTATATTTTGTCAGAAATTAAAGAATTTTTGATTAACAAACTCAACAATTTCAAAGCGAGGAATGGCGGCACTGTAAGGGTGAAAAAAAAAACATTTCAATCTCCAGCGCGCATGTCTGTGTATCGGAAATTCTAAAGAAATGTTTATTTTTAAACTATTTTGCGATATTGCTGTTGAATTGAATTTTATGGTTTAAATGTGAAGCCTTTCATATTTAATCAATAAAGGTAACACATAAAACATTAAACAAACGCCCCTTTGGGCGTAATGTAAAATCTGAAAGCTTTCAGATTTTGTTTTTGATACTATGTTTGTTTTCTTGGTATTCTTTTTGTCTTTTTTTATTTATTAAATCAGTTTAATTAAAAAACGAATCGACGGGAGAAAAAGTCTTGGAAGATATCAACGTCTAGGAAAGATTGGGCAACTCTATTTAAAACATTATTGGCACTGTATTAAAAAGGGGGTGAGGGAAGGAGAGGAAAATTCTTTCACAAAAAATAGTTGAAGTGATGTAATTATACAAAAATATTTTATTTAAATATAGGAAAAGTTACTATTAAGTTTATTAAAATTTGTTTACAGCATTTGTATGACATTGTTGATTTCTTCGGTCAGTAAATTTTACTGCTAACAAGAAGTATCATTAGTGGCTGTAGGAAAATAATGCACAGATTCGTCTAAAAACAGGTGCCAGTGCAAACAAAAATCAAAGCAAATGCTTCTTGTGTAAATCTCGTATAGGTTTTTATTTCTTTAAAATTTTCCGAATTTCTTCTCTTCATTTTAACGGTGTTTGAAAAATCATGCTGGTGCTCCTTGAACAATTTTCTTTTGCTAGTCTTGTTAATTTTTTAAGTAATAGTTTCAAATCTTTACACATTACATATTTAGAGAATTAAAACAAAACTTGAGAAATTCGCATATTAACTGACTTTTTATGTATTTTATCCCTGGCTTTTCAGATTAATAATTTATGGAGTTTTACTATTTAATCCTAAAGTTCTAACTTCGAACCCTAAGAACACTAATAAGCGAATAATCGCTTAATGTGTGAACAGAACACATAAGACTTAAGGTGGGTTTACAGCCCTTTACTTTTAAGTATATTTACAGTCAGTTCCTACTTGGAACTTTACACAAAGCTTCCACTAAGGCTTGAACTTAAAATAATAATAATTTAAACTAAAACTAGCTTAACTAAGCTATTTAAAAGGTACAGCCGAAGCTATCAGAGATCTAACTAGTTGGCCCCTAAGTATTAATTAAATCGGCCAAGCCAAGCAAGGGCCTAAGGTATGGCCGAGCGTAGCAATAGCTCAGGGAGACGTAGCCAAAAGGCAAACGCGCGCTAGTCAGGGAATCAGACTCTCTCTCTCGAAGCCGGTGAAGTCACGACTTAAATAGTACTCTTTCTCATTTGCATTAACTGCGTTTCTGAAATTACATTCTGGCAGGAAATTGTAAGCTGAAATTAGAATAAGATAGGAAAGATGCAAAACTTAAAATAACTGTTAATAAACTTAGGATAAACCTTACAAATTAACCGCTTCAAAAATCTGTAATACTGTAGTCCTCTTTCAAAACTCATCCCTTTTCCAGAAGTATTCAAATTAGTGAGTGTTTAGGAAGAAGCAATGGGCATTAACATTGGTAAATAATAATCACTTGTGTGACAGACATGCATGGCTGTTAATAATCGTTAGAGCTAGAGCTAGTTAATAACCGTTGATGCCGTTTGATTATGATACCCATGTTCAGTGACTTTACTACAGGGTCGCTAGCGGGCATCGGTCTGCCAATACAGTCAGCTAATAGTTAAGATGAGAACTCAAACCAAGCTCACTGTTACTTTTAAATGCTTATTATTCAGCTGTCTCAATTTCTAACACCTTGAAGCACTGAGTTCTGTTGCTACATTTGCTAATAAAATAGACCTCTGAACATCCGGAATTAATCGGTCACAACTTTATACGGATATTTAGGAAACCCAGATAATTGCACTGCTTTGCTTCGGTATGTAGAATGTATTTATTGTAACGAAAATAAGAAAATTTAATTTTCTTATTTTTTTAATAGCAAAGATTATACATATACACTCACTTCAAAAATTTAGCACGGAGAGGAAAATGCTAATTTCCGGAAGCCAATCAGAATTGAAGAGGATGCAATTCGCTGCAGAGGTAGATGGAAATGCAAAGAAATATGCAAAAAAGTCAAGAAATATGCAAAAAAGGCAGTCTTATAAGAAGCCAGCTTTATAAAGGGTTACAGAAGTTGAATGTAAGTGCTGATAGAAGGTGTTTGAAACTTTTGTACAATTTGTTTTCAACACATACGTGTTTCTATGACTTCCAGAAGACGAATGGAAGATTCTGAGCGCTGGTGTGCTGTGAAGCAGGACAGTCGATCACAGATGTTGCTCTTTTCTTCGGCGTTCATCATTCTGTAATTTCACGTTTATGGAACAATTCCAAACCACCGGTCGCCCAAGAGTTACAACCTCCGCGGAAGATCGATATATTGTAGCCAAGCGGAATCGCAGAGCGACGTCCACACGTGTCACATCTGTAGTAACAGCGTCCATTGGTAAGGCGATATCTGCAGCCACTGTACGCCGAAGATTACATATGAGTGGACTGTACGCCCGGGTACCTCGAGTTTGTGTTCCTCTATCCGTCCAATCAAGAGGGGCGCGATTACAGTGATGCCGGAAACAAGACTATTGAAATGTGTCTGACTGGGGCAATGTCATGTTTACTGACGAGTCAAGATTTGCTCTGGAGCCACATGACAAGCGTATAAGGGTATGGCGTGAACAACGAGCACGCAATCAATCCCCAAACATCACCGAACGTCACGCATTCCGAGGGGGAAGCATTATGGTGTGGGCAGGGATTTTTTTAGGATACCGCACAGACCTGCACATCTTTAAACGGTGTTCTTTGACGGCTGTTCGGTATCGAGATGAAGTTCTAGAACCCATTGTGAGATCGTACGCTGCAGCAGTTGGCTCTACTTTTGTTTTAATGGACGATAATGCACGTCCCCATAGAGCTGACATCGTCGATGAGTACATGGAGAGTGAAGGGATTGCGCGCATGGCGTGGCCAGCCTGTTCGCCCGACCTTAATTCCATTGAAAATCTTTGGGATGCTCTCGACCGTGCTGTATCTTCACGTTTCCCACCTGCAGCCACTCATATTGAGCTGGAAACTGGTCTACGAGAAGAATGGCGATTGATTAATTCTGCGGTGGTTGACCACCTGATTGAAAGCATGGTTTCAAGGTGTAAACTTTGTATACAGATCACATACCCCATTAATGGACTTTTTTCCTTTTATGCTGTTTATTTTCACTTTATACATAATTCTGTTTAAGTCTCCAATATGTCATTATCTGATAACTTACAAAAATGTAATATTGTTTTCATTTCTGCATATAATTATTGATTTCGTTTTATGCATAAATATATATGCTACTTTCCTGCCGAATTTTGTGTCAATCAAAGCAGTCTTTGTTGATATTTTTTGCATTTTACATCTTCGTGCTTAACGTTTGGAAGTGAGTGTATAAATGTTGTTATTTCCGTTAAGGAAAATATAAACCATATCTGGTATATTTTAGATAGATGAAGTTAAATAATAAATTGTGTTTATTTGCCTAACAATCAATTACTCATAGGCTAAAATACTCAATGAAATTATTGTTGTTTATGCAAGTCCGAATATTAAACCTGTACAGTCATTAGGTTATTTTGAAGCAGATGGGGGGGGGGACATGAAAAATCTGCAGTTACCTCGGCGGGACTTGAACATCGACTTGTCGAATATGCTTCCGATTCCACCACGAAGGCGCGAGGAAAGAAGGAAGAAAATAGCTGTTTCTTATTTTAAAGTTTCCAAAACAAATTAGAAAAACCTGACGCGCACACCACATCACTTCCTTGTATGGCCTGTTAAGGTATACTCATCTTTAGCTGTACATCATTTAAATTTAATGTTTGAAATTTCATTAGAAATAGGTTTTCTATTTCAATTCAGTTATCCCTTCAAGATAAGGCAAAAATATATAAAAACTCAAAACATTTTGTAAAAAGTTTTAAATACAGAAAAAACTAAAATAATTAAAGAAAAAAATTTTGAAAATTAATGTTTCCCCGCTAAACCACTCATTTCGGCCTACGATAGGCAGACCAAATTTTAGGTGCACAAAACTGAAAGTTAACTTTTCGTTCAAAACATTAAAGTTGATGCATCAATTCATTATACTACTAAGAGCTGCAAATGTTAACAAATAGCCACGACTTAGGTTTAGCGAGACTTACTCTTTTAAATTCTTGATAATTCTGTAGGTATTGCATGCAGATTGCCTATAGGCAAAAAAGCCTTAAACGGAACATACGAACAACATAATTCAATTATTTAAAGCAAAAAATGCACAATTTTCCAACACACAAACTAATAAAACAAATAGCTGACCGAGCCTAGTAAGAGCGTGGGTATACATACATATATATGTGTATATAATTTGCATTTTAATTGTGAATTATATAGATATATATTTGGCGCAGCCAATTGCTACGAAAGAGGGAGGTGCACAATTAAATATAGTAGCGGTCCTATTTATAAAATTGTAACGTTCTAAGGCTAATTGTTTTTGAGTTATGCGAGAAACATATATACGTATGTATGTACAAACGTAACGAGACAATTCCTTCTGAATCCATTTTAAATCCATTCACAATCCTTTTTTCCTTTACGCGTAACAGATGTCACACCAAAAAAAAAAATCTTTCAAATGGATTCGAGATCAGTCAGAATGGACATTTTTGTTCAAATATAATACATGAAATATTTCGCTGCCGTTACTTCTTAGAAGGAAGTAAAAAGAAGCTATCTTCTATTTGAATAAAGTACAACGCGTAATGTGTTTCTACTTAATTCAAACTAGGATAATTTTTCTTTTGGTGCGCAGACTAATAATCATCAAGTGAATAGCATGAGTAGACAGAAAATAATAACAGTAATAATAATGATAAAATATATTTTAAAATTATTTAAATAAAAAAAATAAAAAATATATACATAATAGCGACAGGTTTAATTGTATTTCACTAGAAAAACAAAAAACGATCCTGATAATTTAGTTTCGAATACTGAAATCAGATCTGTTGGAATTCTAAGTAAAGTAGAAAAGTAAAGCTTTCCGTGGCGATCACCCTTCTAAGAGAAACACCTGTCAAAGTACTCAGTATTTCTGAGAACATAAGGAAACAGTGATCCTGAATATCATCCTTCCTAAAATAACACTTTCCATAGAAAACCAGAACAGCGTGTGGAAGTCTCAAAAGAAATTCACAGTATTTTAACTGCCTTCATTTGCGTTTTAATTGCGAGAATTATATTTCATTTGCGATTGTAAATGTTGCAATAAATTTGCACGGTTTGTGTAGTTAGTTTTTATAGGTCTAATCTCGAACGACGGCAGAATTTTACCTGCTAGTTTTGGGTGTTGAGTAAGATTAGTAACAGCTGGGATCTTAGAAACATACTTGGTACTATTCAGCAGCTGAGATTTTTAGTTAAACCAATTAAGTGTCCTTTTAATGTATCTATTGAAAAGACACTTACAATAAATTCTGAAAAATATTGTTTCGAGCTACAGATTCTTTGATGTTGATGTAAGTTCTGTTTAAGTAAACATTCCGCATAAACAAAAAGATAAACAGCAGAAAAGCAGAATAAGGTAGAAATTGAAATTTATTAAAAAATTAGCGACACATCGCACAGTAAATAACTGAATTTAACTCAAAGAAAACGCGAACATTCAGTTAATCCTCCTTAGTGAGCGAGAAATATCGTCAGTTGTTAAAATCACTCTCAGAGTAAACTGTAAATTGCAGTTCAGCTAATTAATTCTCTTTGAACCGCTAAACTAACCAATCGTCCCAGCTCTCGAAGTCATATATATATATATATATATATATAATTTTAGAAAGTAGTACTAGAACAAGGGAGGTTTATTTATTCCAGAATTTTGCGTATAGAGCCGCAAAATTTTATTTAAAGATTAGAAAAGGAGTAAAATTCTAAAAGCTATCGCCTAAAAGTAAATTTCCAGAGAGTAAAAATACTTTGAACAAATAATCAATACTAAAATAGTAAAAGTTACCGCAAAAAATTAAATATTGGTATTGAGAAAAAATAAGCGCGACAAATTTGTCACGCTTTTCTCTTGATAAGTCCGTGATAAACCTTGAGTTAACCTAAATTGCTATTTACTGCCATTCTTTGTAATTTTAGCTTGTGCTTTTAATATGCTCTTAATTTTTACGTGTTTTAATTATATATTTTTTAAATGTTGAGTTTTTTCTCAATAAAAACATTTAGTTTTTTGATGTAACTTTTACTGTCACGCTTTTCCCTTGATAAGTCCGTGATAAAACTGATATTTAATTTTATTTTTTTTTAAATGTTGAGTTTTTTCTCAATACCAACATTTAGTTTTTTGCGGTAACTTTTACTGTCACGCTTTTCCCTTGATAAGTCCGTGATAAACCTCGAGTTAAGCTAAACTGCCATTTACTGCCATTCTTTGTAATTTTAGCTTGTGCTTTTAATATGCTCTTAATTTTTACGTGTTTTAATTTTTTTTAAATGTTGAGTTTTTTCTCAATACCAACATTTAGTGTTTTTGCGGTAACTTTTACTATTTTAGTAATTGATTATTTGTTCAAAGTATTTTTACACTCTGAACTACAGTATCAAATTTACTTTTAGGCGATAGCTTTTAGAATTTCGCTCCTTTTTCTAATCTTTATATATATAGTGTAGCATAAGCTTCTGAAAGCTTACAGAAATAGCAGTCGTAGGACTTCCAAAATGCATTTTCTAGAATCTTTCCCAAAATCGCCAAACTAGCAAAACTTATCATGTTTCGCCATCTTGGCTCCATAAATAGTTTTGAAAATGAGTCAGGAGCGTAGTGATCCCTATCGCACTATTATAACAATTGAAATGTTGTTGGAACACAGAATTGAAAGATTTAGCTCCTGTTGGATATATACAAACATATGGTTACAAATTTGATTAAAGGCAAAATAAACCGTAAGGTTATCAGCCTAACAGCAACAAATAAATGAAAAATAAATAAAACAGCACACTATATTACAATAATGCAATGAAAAATAACTGAATTAGTTTTAGAAATGGACAACAATATCCGATAATCTTTGACTGACTCGAAACGAGATAAAACAACCATTATAACATTGCTTCTTCGGTCAAACGGAAAACATTCTCCTAATGTGAGTGAGCGCTTGCGTTTTCTTTTCGGTTAGGAGAGAAACTACTTATTTAATACAAAAGTTGTAGAAATAAGAGCGTTTTCGTTTATTTATACTTCTTATTAAATCCCAAAATCTACTGGCTCACTTAACTGTGTACGATAACAATGGAAGCTTAACGACTGTTATACCGAATGTATTGAATTTATGTCGAGAAAATGTTATATAAATGGACTTCTTAACCGGGTTGGGTTCATTCATATATTTTTGGATAGATCATTACATTTATCTACCGTTATTGCGCGTGAGTAACATTGAAGGCTATTTTTGGTATTTCGATTCAGTAGACCGAATGATAAGCGATAATGCAGGCTTGATGTGAATGGCTGGTATTAAGTGATCATCCATCAACTGAATGATTCAAAGAGACATCTGATGTATTGTGTTTATCAGAAACTGTGTTTGTGAAAGACAAAATGAGACCTTTCTGTGTACCAAATTCTTCAAACCGATATTTGCGCTTGCGTTGACAAAGACAGAGCTGCATGTAAAGAAGAAGAATTAATTAATGAGTATGAAAACTTGTAATATCCTCTTTGACCTGAAACTGACATATTGACGTATAATAATACACACAAGATTTATTTAAATAAACATTATACGTGATATCCAAAAAAGTCCTTCCCTGGAGTTTTTTTTTTTTCGCAACTGCTGGTCATAGACATATAGTATTCTCGATTACAATAAGCTTTAACTGGTGCAAAGATTAATGTTTCGGCATTTTAAATTTAAAGAGATTAATTTTATAAAAATTAAAAAATCTAACTTTTTATAACTTCATCCGGTCCCTAAAAGCATATTTAGGGAAATTTTATGCTCGTCATTCAAAATAAATAAAAAAAATCTGAAAACTTTCAGATCTTATATTATACCCAAAAGGCTGCTTTTTTCATTTACACACACATACAAGTTTCCAGAGCTTTTGCGATAAAAATATTTAAAAACAGCTTATCTTTAAAATTTCCGTTAAAGTCTGGCGCAATGTTTTATTCCGTTCAGTGTTGTCACTGCTGGCTTTGAAATAGTTGAAATTTTTAATCGAAAACTCGTTAAAGATTGACAGATAAGAAACAGATAATAAAAAAAATTCGAAATTCAAAATTCGGGATTCCGGGTGCCCATAATCGAGTGGATGACTAAGTTATTCAAAATTTGACCGCTCTAGGATCTCTCTCGGTTTTTAGTAATGGGAGAAACATACTTACATTCAGGCAGATTTTTCATTACTTAATTTTTTAAAATGTAATACAGGGCGATAATATTTGGTGGCAACAATTTAAAAAGTGATTCAACGCTTTTAGTGATTCGACGTAAACTGCCGTTTCGAGACTAATAGTCCTTCTGGGTTAACGCCTCTTTAGACTAAAAAATGAAATAAGTAAATAAATAACAAAAGACAACCATACAATTGATTTTTATACGTCCTTAATTAATCGAGATATTTCATTTCAAAATTTGCGAATTTTGACGTCATTTTCAGTTTGCGTTGAGGGGGCGGCTAATGAATAAATTAAATAATTGAAGATTGTTCCCCCCTTCCCTCCTTAATCACCATTCAATGATATTCTTTCGTGATTTTCTAGCAGCTTTAATTTATAATTTTTTACATTTCCCATGCCGAAAAGTTTTCACGTAAGTATTTATATATTTTTAAAGATAACGTTAAATATTTTCACGGTTTTATTACTTTCGAATCATAATCTGAGAATCGTACAAAAACTCATTAAGGTGCAAATATTTTTCAGTCTTAATTAATGCAAGTAATACCTGTAGAGGTCATAGGACCTGTAGGGGTCATATTCACTCGGCCATGAATCGCTACCACCGGGTTACTTTTGTTATGACCCTTGATGGATTACTTACGGCTGTTCTCATGCACACATTCAGCTGCGAATATCGAGGAAGCCATTCAGATAAAAATAACCCTTCATTCCCCGCAATAATTGTTGATTTCTATTTGGGAAAAAAGTTAACCTCAGAGTCAGTGTTTTTCATAATCTGTTATTCGTAGGTCTTGTATGTAACTCATATTACAAGGAAAGATTTTCCTGACAGTCATATCGGTACGGTGAGGGTGACAGTCATATCTGCACGAGCGCTTAGACCACAGCTATCCCTGTGTCATCGAGCACTGCAGTGGTAAGGTGTATTACTGCATCCTTCAGAGCCGTTGTTTACCTGTAAAGCTCCACTGCACTGGAGTCTCTAGTATCCAATGCAATGTGATGTATATCTCTAGTATCCAATGCTCTAGTATCCAATGGATCTTTGTGAGTGAAGCACGCTTAGATAAACTAGGACCCATATTAAGCACAAATAAAAAGTAAAAAAAAAGAGCTGCTGATTCAATACTCGCTCTTCTCTTTCTGAAAGGAATGAGTTGCACTGCTGTCCTGTATGCACTTGCATAATCTACCCAGATTGCACAAATTTCTTAGTGTGTACATGGCAGGTAGCATAGCCAAAATCTCTCCCATCGGCGACTTTTGGTACTAATTATTACTATTATTATTCGTTTAAGGAATCTATTTGCTATTTCTTTCATAGTCTTTATATCAAATTTGATTTAATTTCATTCATTACTTTTAGCTACAGATGCCTGTAAACAGGAAAAGTAATTTTATAACCATCTTGTATACTTTAGTGAAATACGATTTTGTATTTGTGCTACGTGATCAAAGATTTCCTGCTAAAAAAAGAACTTTGTTTTTTGTTAATTTTAAAATAAAAGTTATAACTCTTGCTAAGAATTTCTAAAAAAGCAGCTGAGTATGTTACTATCTAAGACATGGATGACAACGCTGTTAACAGGGAAATTATATTCACTCATGACATTCACTCATATTTCGTTAATCCTGCATCCTGCTTAAATATATATCTATATGTAAAGCAGAAGCCATCCAACATGTATAAAAATAATAAATGAAAGTTTGAACTAAAAATTTAAAAAAATTTAATTGAAAGCTTTCAGATTTTGTACTACGCCCAGACAGGCGTTTTTCCAACGTTTTGTGTGTTACCTTTATTTATTAAATATCATATTCTTCGCACTTAAACCGTAAAATTCAGTTCAACAGCAATATCGCAAAATAATTTTAAAATGTGAGCATATCTTTAGAATTTCCGATACACTGTTCCGCGGGCTGAAAATAAAAAGGTTTTGTTTTTCCTGTAGAGTTTTGCCATTGCTCGCTTTTAAATCGTTGAGTGTGTTCATAAAAAATTCGTTCAAGATTTTTAAAATATAAAATAGATAACAAAAGAAATTCCAAATTTGGGCTTCCAGTTGCGCATATTCTGGTGGAAACGTACGTTATTCAAAATTGGACGGGTTTAGGTACAGTTGTTTTGTTACATTTGAAGAAATATACATACATTTATGCAGATTCTTCATTATTTAATTTCTTTAAATATAATACAAGGCGATAACTTTGGGTGGCAACAATTTCAAAAGTGATACAGCCGTTTATAGTGATTCAATGCGAAATCGCAAAACGAAAACAATAGTCCTTCTAAAACAAAAAAAAAAAAAAAAAAAAAAACACACTAACACTAACTAAAAAAAACACACTTTAAAAAGGGAGTATATAAGGTATTTCTCCCGTCTTCTTGCCATGTCTTCGTGCTGTAGTGGTCAGAACGCTCGATGCGTATTTGAGAAGTACGTGGTTCAAGTCCCGGCGAGGGCATTGCTCATTTGACTCTTCTCCTGCTTAAAATAACCTAATGTCTCTACAAGTTTACCATCCATATCTCTTAATGATGTTCGTTAGATAAAAACTACAAATACTAGCAAATCATGGTTTAAAATGTTAAAATAAATAAATCATACATTTTAAATTTTAAATACAATATATCATAGACAAATAAAGAATTGCTTTGCAGTATGTACAATGAATCTTTGAGGTATATGTGGATAACTCTAGTAGATCTTTGCATGAGTTGGGTGATTCAATGCCTAACTCGCCCCCTTGAACACACATCGACAATATAAGGGGACATTTGCTTGTCATGGAGGCTACCTCCTCGGAGGTCGATGGAGGTAATCCTTTTGCCTGATGTCTAGGATCTCTATCGAGACAGTTTCGGCACTGGAGGAACATAATCGGAATTTACAGGACTAGAACCATTGATCATTCAGTGATAGGTTCTGGCTCGGCAGGGACCGTACTCGTACTGTCTCGTCTGCCTTTTTGTCGTGGGGGGGTTACATGGTAGATAATATAAAGGTTGTCCTCAGGAGTTTAATCAACACCAGTTAGGAGATGTTAGTTTAGTTCCCGTTGGTTAGCCCTGGGGGATGGTCTTTGAATTAGTTCTCCGTTCTCTTTGTATGGCGACCAGTTCGTGCCTGGTTGACATGCGTTTCATAAAATTGACAGTGTTCATAATTGTCACCCGAGGTTGACCGGAAGTTCCCCCTTGGATCGCCTCTAAGAGTTGAGGTGTCAATACCATGTTAAGAGTTATAAATAGCTTAGGTCAGTGAGACTCTTCTCCCTGGTGTACTGTCAAGGAGGCTGTATCAGAGGTGGAAGGAGTTGGCATACTAAATGGGTCAGCAACACCGATTTTCTGTAGTGATTTTTTTAGGAAAATAAGGGTCTAAACTTGTCTGAGCAGGCCCTTTTTTTAATTTCATTGTAAATAAGATCATAACACTGCACACAAATCACGCTGAGCCGTTTGTTTATTTTTTTATGACTTCGAAAAAATTTTGTTCTTTGAGAGCAAGTTTGTTCATATGTGCGAAGGTTCGTAAAATAGTAAGGTAAGAAGCGTCCGAATGGTTTAAGTTCAAGCAGAGAATTCACCTTAAGCGTTTGAAAATTAAGTTACTAACATTTGCCTCTGCTTTAGGTAATCCTCATATAGGCCGCCGTATGTTCTTTCATTTGAAGACGATCTACTTACGTCTAGTCCTTGATATAAACCACTGTTGGAAAAAGATATCGACTCTGTACTACAGGCAGCAAGCTGTTATTAATATTGTTAGACGAAATTTTAACATAGAGAGATGATTTTAGTGCAATTATATGCGAAATTGCTGTTTTTTTTTCTGTATAATTTAACATGAAGCTCTATAGAAGGGAAGCTTGTCGGAAAAGTAAGAATTGGTGAGATACCGCAAAACTGGTAATCGCCAGATTAGGCGAGAAATCGCCAAAGGTCACCAAACTTGACGATCATTTGGCGCCATTTTGGTCAGATCCCTTTATCAACGTAATAGGTATTGTAACTGAAAACTGTAGTTGATTTTGTATGTAGTAGTAATCGTATCTGGCCTTCAAATGCCTTTCAATAATTTCGAGACGTACTAGAAATATCTCGGCAACCAGGTTAAAATTATATGAGACAGGAGACAGCATCAGCTCTCAGTTGTTATTTCAGCGTGAGTTCGGAGAACTGAGATATCTCCGGGTTAGCTTCGCTCTTTTGATGCGCTTTACATTGTGTTTTGTTTAACGTTTTTAGTAGTCTGAAGTGTAACTGTAATACTGTGAAAAATTGTACGACTGTTTTTGTAGAAAGTTCTAGAACTCTGAAGTGTTTCTTTTGATAAAATAAATTTTATCAATCTATCATCGGAACTCTGCGCATTTAATCCATTACGAACCCGTAAGCACGCAACAATACCTAATATTCTAAATAGTTGACTAGGAATTACTATAATTAACTAACATTATCAAGAAAATGCTTTTCTTAAAACTGCTTACATGTATAGAAGCTCTTGAAAACTTGGAATTTTTATTAAATTTGTATGTAAACCTCATTTAATTTTCATTCGTGTTTTATCAGGAAATATGTAATTCAACAAATTAAGTATTTTGACAGGAATAATTAAAGGCCATCGATCGTACTCTTCCTTTCATTAACTTGCGCTAACATCTTGACATTTCTTCTTTATTGAGGATAGAGCACAGTCCCGTACGCGTCCCGTACTGGAACTCAGGCTTTTTTTCTTTCCTGTCCCAAAAGGGGTACGTTGTTCTTCTAATACCATCCATCATAGGTGACGTAATGACATCGTTCAATCAAAGTGCTTTAGATTAATTCCTTTCCGAAAGGTATATCGAAGCATTCCACCAGCTGATTGGTTTTTGATATTTCGTCTTCCCAGAAAATCTGTCAGTACCACATAAATTAAATAACTCAGAGAAGCAGAGCTTCGGTAAAAACACATATTTTGAGGTCTTTATATTTAAAGTAAGAAAGAGAATCATGCCATTAAGAGGATATTCCAGCAATGACTGAACGGTCTGTTTAAAAGTGATTAATGATTTAATTTTCTTTTATATCCAAAAATTCAGTTAAAGAATTAATTTCATCTTATTCAATTTTTTTTGTTGATTAAAAAAGAGGAATTTGAAGAATTCAAGCTTAATTCTAGATGATAGTTGGCACGGCAGTGATTTCGAAAAAGCATACAATTTTCAAGTCTCTCTAAATCGAATTAGCTAACGCAAAACGCGTACATTTTTAGTACATTCTTTTGTTAAGTTCACGTATGTTTAATTTATCGCACTTTTTTTCACCGATTATTATTCTATTAAATTTCCTTTTCGAATTTAGGCAGAAATTTCACGGCAAGAGTATATATGCTTGAGAAAAATTAAACATTTAATTAATCTTTTGCCCAAAACAACAACATATTTTTTTTTTGTAAATATATCTTTTTGAAACTGGCAACGACGAGAGTTCAAAATTCTAAAGATGCAGGTATATCAGCTGTATACCTAAACGGCTAGGTATTTGCGATTTAATATGCATTTTCGTTCATTAAAATGTTTTGCAAGAAAATATGAATTCACTGTATTTGTAATGAGAAGTAAATGTCGAATTCACGAGATGATAGCGTAACGATAAAGAGAAAAGCTCTTTGTTAAAAAAAAAGAAACTCGTTTACGTTTCATAAATTTTCATCTAATTTCTATTATAAGAAACGAAATAGTAAATTCCTTTATCAAAGATCAATGTAATAAAATATTGTTATGGATTTTATATAGATGTAAATAACTTTAGCATAATCATATCTGAAATTATAGTCTTTTTTGTGTAATGTAACATGAAATGCTTGAAAGAAACGATGCTCTGCTGGAAAAATAAGAATAGAGGGACAGGTCCATTTAACATTGATGTAAATGACTATCTTACTAAATTGGACAGATATCACAAGGCTTGCAGGCATTTGGCAGCTAACGTTTGTCTCTAAATTTGGTGAGAAATTGCAAAAAGTCCCGAAATTTGGAGACCATCTGGCGACGTTTTGATCCGGTCCCTGTATAGCTATAACTGGTATTATGATTGACTAAATATAATTGATCCTTATATGTAACTGTATATGTAACCCGGCCCACATATGCCTTAATTTAGAGAAGACACTAAAGATTACTTGGTGGCCGGGGAAAAACTATATATAACCGGACAGAGCATCAGTTTCCCAGTTGATAGCTCAGAGCGACTTCAGCGTATTCAGGCATCCCTGACAGCTCCGACTTTTAGACGTGCTTTGCATTGCGTTGTGTTTAACTTTTTTTTTGTAGTTTGGAGTGTAACTACTGATTGTGCTGCGTGATACTGAGAAGAGCTGTGCGAGGGCTTCTGTGGTGACTTTATAAACACCCTGTATAATAGATTGTTGATTATGACAGATATTTGCTGAAGAAACACGCCAGTGGGCTAACAGTTGAAATCAATTAGTTACTAAATTCAAATTCAAGCAAAATTAAGATGTTGGTATTATAACAAGTCTTTTTCATTTCAAGGAATACTGACGCGAGTTTCTTTATTTACAAGGAACAAATCTGACAAAATGTTTAAAACCGATGCATAGTAATTTTGGTCCAAAAAGGGCATTAATCTGGAAAGGATATTAGTTTTGTAATGACATTTTCCTTCGAAACACTTAAATGCTTTGTATCACTTTTCAAACTGTTGCCACCAAATATTATCGCTCTGTATTATGTTTAAGGAAATTAAATAATGAAGAATCTGCATGAATGTATAGGTGCTTCTCGCACTGCAAAAACGACAATACATAGAGCTGTTAAGTTTTGATTAAAGTAGCCTTCCACTGGAACACGGGCACCTGGAAAACCGAATTTTGAATTTGTTTTATTATCAGCTTCACATTTTTTAAAACTTTAAAGAATTTTTAATTAACAAAATCAACGATTTCAAAGCGAACAGTGGCAAAACTGTACAGAATAAAACATTTTTTGTCTCCAGCGCTCGACACAGTCTGTCGGAAATTCTACAGATATGCTATTTTTAAATTTTTTTTGATTTTGCTGTTGAATCGAAATTTATACGGCATAAGCGCCAATAACGTGATATTTAATAAATAAAGTAAAAGCATATAACGCTAATGATAAAAAGATCAAAAAGTTTTCCAAAGCCAAAACTGAACATTGATATAATGAACTGAGAATAGGACTGGAAAAAAATACAGAAAAATGTATGCCGACAATTAACGCTGTAACGGGAATTCTACGTAACGGGAATAAATATAAGGTTATGCTACTTTTGAAATTTTTGTGATTTTGCTATTGACTTACATATGGCGGAAAGGCGAAGAAAATGGTGCTTAATAATAAAGGTGAAAAAAAAACAATAGATTAGTAGGAAGGAGTTTCATAGCAGAATGGTGGACTGCGAGCTCAACGAAAGAGTAAAAACCATAGCAAAATCTTTTGGGGGACCGTTAAAATCTGAAACCTTTCAGATTTTATTTTTAATTTAATATTTTTAATCTTTTTAGTTCTCTTTTGTGCAGTAGTATTTAAAGAGATACGCTGCAGTTTTGATTGTTTTCACTGCGACTTTTATTATTGATTTACTTTAACTCGAGAGTATTCTCGTATTACTTGATTTTTAATTTATGTGAATTTTGTTTTATGTAAGTATTGATTTACTTTTTTGTGTGCGTCAGTTTTGATTTCTATTTTTAGAATTCATTGTTTTTATTTATGCCTTTCTGTTTGAGGGTTCACCATTGTAGGTTTACATTAGTTCCGTTTATTTTATTACATCTCTTTCTTAATTAATAATTAATCTGTTGCATTTTGCGCAATGTTAATGTATTTTAATTAATATTATCCAGTCTCTACCTGTATACACTCATACATATTCATAAACACTTTTCTTCGCATCAAGCGATTTATTTTTCATAAAGATATACTTCCCTGTATTGCTTTAAATCATTAAATAAATGCATATTTCTGAAGTAATAGGGTAAAATTTCTGCATTTACATAACGTGATTTGAAGAGAAGTAAACACCGAATGAAGTCAAAGACAGCCCTTATTATTCGACCGGATTCTAAAACTCAGACATTTTCTGTTTTCTTCTGTAGACCTCTTTATGAATCGGGGATATCCGGCATTTACGCATTTACCGTTTAGTGGAATTAATTAGGCATTTAAATGGCTGAATTCCCATCGATTACCCGGTATTTTGTTAATCTCGATCATTTGCATTCACTGGTCTCTTTGTGAGTTTAACAGGAGAAACGGTGGTAGTTCGGCCGTAATTGCACCGACGTTTCATTTGTCTTGATTCGTATTTTCTGGAAGACAGAACTGAATACGAAAGTTAATTAAAAGAGGAGTAAATTAAAGGTTAGTAAAACTTCAGTTAATAGTTCGGAGGTTTATAAATCCTACAGAAAGAAAATTATTCAGTTCGGCCAGTTTAAATGGATATAACATGTGCAAGGTTTAGTTCTTCGGAAAAGCACCGTTCATTAACAAATTACGATAATTAATGAGTAGTTTGGTGTTCAGTTAAATCAAATAACTGTACTGTGATAGATGAAAATTGAACAGTTTTAAAACATCTAAAGATAAAACCAGAAAACAAACTATGAAAGCAAGTCCTACAACTCTCCATTTAGCAAAGACAAAAGAAGACAATGCCATAAAATGTTAAATGTTTAAAAACTGATGAACTGGGCGAACTAGAATTTGAAATTCCGTATTTACTGGAAGGTCTTGTGGATGAAAATACTAATTACAAAGAAAAATAATATTTTAAAGATTTTTCTCAAAAGGAAATTGCAGTGCATGATGAAACAACCAACAGTGATATACTTTGGTAAAAGTTTAAGGAGGCTCGTACACCTTAAAACCCTTTAAGCTCTTCGAATATGTTACTGTTGCAAGAATTGGGATAGACTGTTTATTTTAAAAACAATTACTTCCAACGTTTTACAGCTGACTACATAATATAGCTGCTTTGGGAACTCGTAACCAGTGTTGCCACAAATGTTTTTTTTAATTTAATCTGCTTTGTAACAAAAATTTTATGCATTCATGTCATGTAACCCAATATCTTACAGATCGCGCGACTTATGCATAGCTAATGTGAACAAACAACATAGATGACCTCATAGATCACGTGATTTATGCGTAGCTAATGTAAACAAACAAGGCCATTCTTACTCTGCTCTTGCGGAATGCATCTCATTATAATATTTGGTTGAGAATTCTTGCGCTCAGCTTCACATTTAATATGTGACTAAATTTGCGAGTAATTTATAATGCGGCCTTTTTAGCTTCGCGCGAAATCGTTATGCGAGATGCCACTGTACAAAAGCAAATATTTTGTGACTAGCTACTTAATTTGGTTTCATAGTTTTCGGAGAAATAATTATAAATCTAAATTATTTGTTCTTTTGTGGTTGCTTCAAGAAGGAAGAATTGGTCTCGTGTGTATTCGGATTTGATATTATTTCTTTAGATTTCTCAAAAAAGCAATGAATTGATTTTCCGTGGCCCTGGTTAAAGCATTATACTGATTAATAGTTTCTCCTTCTCTGATATAGTCTTCACTGTAGTCTCCATGTAAGAATTTGCAACATTCCAGATATTGTTTTGTCAAATAACTTAACATCGAGTTCTGAAACTAGTGAAAATACACTAGATTTTTTTCATTGAAATATTTTGAGGATTTTACAAAGACTGTAAATCAGTCCGACCTTTCTAAATTCATATTTTTAAAATATACTGTTGCGTTTTACGGATTCATAGATTTAGAGATTGATGATAACATGTGATGAAGAATTAAAACACAATTTATTCGCCAGTAAGCAATATTACATAGGGCAGTGCCAAAGACACGTTTACAGCCGTCGAAAAACTACGAAAAACACGCTAATCAACATTATACGGTGAAGACACTATTACTACTCCACTACTCTCGGCCAGGACAAGCAGGATATATGTAGCATTAACCTATAAAAAACCGCTAAGAATACGATCTAGAATGTTCTCGCTTCGTCTATGGTATATCGCCAGTTTTATCTCCAAATATCACCAAACGGGAGATTTCGCGCCAAATCTGACCACTCTGCCCGTCCCTGCCACTTTCTGGTAACCCTAGCGAGGAAGCTATACTACCGCGTACGGGCATTGCGCAACAATACTAGAACATCGGGAAGACAGTTGTCTAAAGTAGTTATAAAAAAAGGGAAAAAAATGTATAATCATAATTTAATGTTACATTCTAGACTTTAGATGCAACAGAAGTTATAAACGAGTTGTAATATATACTGCAAGTCACCGTACCACTTCTTTAATAAGGCGGTTAATTTTGATTACATTCCGAAAAGATCTGAAACAAAAGCAAATATTTTAAAGCATTTTATTATGTAGCAATTAAATACGGAAGATGAATTATAACCAGATTATCTCTTTCCTTCCAGCTTTTAAATTACATTTATATTACATTTAGTACGCCATTTCTTTTTTCAATATACATCGTACCCGCCGAAGTTCTTACCCGGCTTTTATTTTCGCACCGTCGGTAGAACACATAGACTTCCAGTTACAGAACCGGTGGTTCTCCCCAAATGCAACGTGGATAAGAGCAAGTTTCCCTTAGAAAGCTATCCACAAAGGCATCCCTCACCTTTTTGGCACATAGCGTCGTGAAATTCACCGTAACCAAGTAAACTAAACTAAAATCAACCAATCATTTTAAATTAAGCAAAGGTTCATGCTTTCGTATTTTTAAATTTAAAAAATACAATTTTCTGTAAAAAATGCAACCTAACTTTTATAAGCTCTTCCTGTACTTATGAAAAATAAAACACTAAAGATCTAAATCCCGTGTAACAAAAATTGAAAGAGATATTTAATATTAAAGCCGAGAATCATACTTAGGGGCTCCACCCAAATTGAAGACTGAGAAGTTTGCTGTTGAAATATTTACGTAAATAAAAATATTGTTTAGCAAACTTTATGTCGCTAGAGGTTACGTAGCAAGCATTTCTATGTATAATATTGTGAAAAATATTGATAATTTTTTTCTTTTTTTTCTTTTCAGAATCAGCATCTTATTTACGAAATCTTATAGAATCGTGTTCAAGGAACATTGGTAAGTTTCAGTATGAACATTTAGTATTATTTGCATTGATTAAAAGTCTTAAAAAATTGTACTTTAATGAATATTTTATATGATTACCAGATTATGGTTCTAAAATACAATATATATATAATAAAAAAATAAAATTCCAAAAGTCTTCAAGGGCGTTTTTTTAAATTTTTTCTATGTTACCTTAATATCATGTTCTTCGCAGTTAAACCATAAGATTGAATTCAACAGCAATATCTCAAACTGATTTGAAAATGAGCATATCTTTAGAATTTCCGATACACAGTCTTGCGTTGGAGATAATTTTTTTTTTTCTGTACAATGTTGCCATTGCTCCCTTTGAAATCGTTGAGTGTGTCAATCAATAATTCATTAAAGTGTTACAAAATATGAAATCAATAATAAAACAAATTCCAAATTCGGCTTCCAGATGCTCATATTCGGAGAAGGATTACGTTATTCAAAATTTGATGGCTCTGGTAAAACGTTGTTTTATCTCAATGCGAGAAACATACATACATTTATGCAGATTCGTCATTATTTAATTTATTTAAATGTAACTCAGGGCGATAATATTTGGTGGTAACAGTTTGAAAAGTTATATGGACATTTGCACTAAATCGATGTAAAATGCCAAAATGAAATTAATAGCCCTTCTGAGCTAATGCTTCTTTGTTCTTAAAACATCCAGGAAAATATTAACAACGCATTTTTACGGAACCGATGAAGACAGTCAAACAGCTTACTTTGACCGAGATGTTCAGCAAGCAACGACTTTCAGCACTTTCAAGTACTATACAGTATGCTATATAACATATACGTAAAAGTGTTGCCTTTTCATTTTAATTAATTAAAACCTCTGCAGAGACATTAGGCTATTTTTGGAAGCAGAAGATGTGAAAAATGAGAACTGCAGTCGCCGGAATTCGAATCACGGACCTCTCGAATACGCGTCAAGAGTGCTGACCACTACACCACGAAGATATGCGAAGGCGGGAGCAGTAACTTATACCTCTTTTTTTAAAAAAAAAATAGTTTTTTTCTCCCATTTTCAACATACAGTAATTAATTAAAGTATACGTGCACACTTTCTTCAGGAAAAATCCAATTAACCGAATTTTTGATTATCCGAGGGGTCCGATACCAATTGATTCGGATAATTAGAGTTCTATTGTAATTGTCTTTTGAAAAATGTCTGAGGACATGAATGAAGTCGTTACTTTTTTCTGCCCTCTAGAGAATGAAAAAAATAATACTGTCGCATACTTAGAAGACTTTCGAACCGTGACTTAAATTTTTTTGGCGAATTTTGCATCTTTGAGACATCACGCTGAATAAAAACAGCAGGTTTTACTACATACTAAATTCTGCCATGCAGAAATCCATGAACTTCAAAATTCTTTTAGCAAGAAACTTGAAAATAATTATGGAGCATTCTTGTGGAAAATCTTTTTAAAACTTGCTTAATGAGACAACAGTGTCTTAAAAAAAGAGCCTTGTGAATGTTCTAGAATTTTTTAAACCCCTCCTCTTTAGCACGCATATGTTTTTATTTTTATATAATTTTTTTCGGTTAAAAAGAAAACTTATAATAATAACTTAATACACTCGAAAATTCGCTTTTTTAGTCTCCTAGTGTTTCGACTTATGCTACGATAGAGATGAGGTTACGAAACTTGAATATAAATCCACAAAAAATTATTAAAAGAGTAATTAAGAATGTACGACATTATACGCATAATATGAATTACACATAAAATTTATGAATTTTAATTATATAAGTAAGTTGATCTCAATTAAATCATTCAAAGTGTCCGCACTGAGACCTAAGTGTAGAATGACATTTCATCGCGATTCCATTGCCTGCAGATGCGTTGTAGAGCCGGAGAGAAAGACGCTTGTTTAAAATAAATTATACACCTATGGAATATTAATAAATAATGATTAGCACCTAATGGTTAACTAACGGTAATAAACTTATAGTATTTCTCCCGCCTTCTTCGCATGCCTTCGCGGTGTAGTGGTCTGCATGCTCGCCGCGTAACCGAGAGGTCCGTGGTTCGATTCCCGGCGAAGGCGTTGCTCATTTTACATGTCTCCTGCGTCGAAATAACCTAATGTCTCTACACTGGCGCCCGAACTGAAAAGGTGGTGGATGATGATTCTCCATCACCATGATTTGGCGATTGGGTCCCCAAAACCCCAGTCGCCCTTTAAAAGGGGGAGTATATAAGGTATTTCTCCCGCCTCCTTCGCATGTCTTCGTGGTGTAGTGGTCTGCATGCTCGACGCGTAACCGAGAGGTCCGTGGTTCGATTCCCGGTGAAGGCGTTGCTCATTTTTCATGTCTTCTGCTTCCAAAAATACCTAATGTCTCTACAAACTGATTAATAATTACAAACAATATAACACAATAAACATATATAACTTTATTATACTTTATGATCCCTCCCCCCACCCGAAAAAAAATCTGCACTTCGAAGTATTTCTTAAACACCCCAAAAATTGGCACTTCACCTATTTGCGAGTAGCGATTTATACACACTTTGAAATATTAACTTAAAAAAAAATTCCTCGGTATTATATTTTTTCTTTGCTGCACGGGTAATGAAAGCACTAGGTGCACTGAGAACAGAAATATACTGTGGTTGCTAATACATTAGTATAATATTCATCATATTCTGTTATTCTAATTCTACCATTTAAATACCTTATTTTGTATTAATCAATTATCTTTTATTTTAATAAATTTTCCTTTTCCTTCCGATTTCAATTTCCTGCCCGAACGCAAATTCAAATGACGTACATGAAAATCTAAATGAGTTTAGAAATAGTATTGTTACGAAATGTCCAGCTGCGGACAGATAGCTTCCCCGCAAAGCAGGTATAGGGTTGCCAGAAAATTGCAAGGGAAGACATTTGGCGCGAAATCGCTCATTCGGCTATAAAATTGGCGATGTGCCATAGACGGATGGAGAACGGGCGGAACGATTTCTTATCGGTTTGGCCCAGAATGTTCTAGAACGCAATTTAAAAGCTATATATAAACTCTGCTGGTACGTGGGAATTTTATTTTGTCTTTTCAACTTCATTATTAAGCACTGTTTTCTTCGTTGTTACGCCATGTGCAATTCAAATCACAGCAATCACAAAAAATTTTAAAAGCAGAATAACAGCATATGTTAAGGATTTTCGATACAGTGTTAAGTGTTGGCATACACTTTTTTTTATGATTTCAAACTTTTCTGAGTTCACCATATCAACGTTCAGTTTTCTTAGTAAGATGGCTTACAAACACTTTTTTCTTGTCTTTTTATTATTAATGTTTTTTGTCTTAACTTTATTTATTAAATATCACGTTCTTCGCACTTACGTCACACAAATTTCAATTCAACAGCAGTATCACAAAGTGTTTAAAAACTGAATTTCTGATAGATAATCTCGCGCGCAAGAGCTAAAAATGTTTAATCTCGTATTTATTTTTTTTTTATTTTTTATTTCAAGTTTATGTTACCACTGCTCGCTTTCAAATCGCTGAGTTTGTTAGTAGAAAATTCATTTAAGTTTTACAAAATAGGAAATAAATAATAAAACAAACCAGAAATTCAAAATTCCTGTTTCCAGGTGCCAATGTTCGGATGGAGGACAACGTTATTCAAAATTTGGTAGCTTTAGGTACCCTTTTTTTCTCAATTCCAGAAACATACATACATACATACATACATACAGATTTTTCATTCTTTAATTTTAAAAAAATAACACAGGTCGACAATATTTGGTGGCAACAATTTAAGACGTCACATGCTTTTAAAAGTAAACCGATTGATAATTCCCTCTCGAGACTAGTAGCCCCTTTTGTGCTTTAAGCAAATAAGTATAAATTTTATGTGTTCACCTATGTTTCCCCAAGGTAATAAAATTCAGTACTGGCTGCGTGTTTTATTTATGATGACTTTTTAAATATCTCACATAATTAATAACAACCCTTGTTGAGTCATTACGTTTATTTAAGAGCAGGAAGTATGAAAAATCATTAGTAACCTTCTCCTGGCTGGAATTCCAGTGCTTCCAACTGCTAGCCGGAGGTACTTCCAATTACTCCACGAAGGCACGCGATAAGAATAGCGAACATTCCTTAAACCCTTCAACGCTATTTCAAACACATGTTTTACAATAAAGATAAAGAAAGTGAAAAACGTAAGCGCCATATCAGATGCTGGAGAATCCTTGAGCTAAATTTTCTAAATTGCTTATTTAGCGATATGCACCTAGAATTAATTCTCTTTAAATAAAAACAAGTCTTATATTAAATTGAGTACTTAATTATGCAAGACATGGATGGGAAAACATCGCTAGGAAAGAAGATGAAGATATAAAAACAGCCGAATCTTTTGTGACGTAATAATCAAGGCTTGCATGGTAGAAAGGTAAAGGCAAACTGAAAAAGACATAAGACACTAAGGTAACTTAATAAAATTCATGGCTTGTAATTATGATGTCAAAAAATAGAAGAAAATTAAACGATTCTATTTCACCAGCGAACTGTAAAGCAGAACTAGTCGGAAATAAAACTTGCGGAATTAATCAGAATAGAAAAGTTAGTAGTCAAGCTTTCCTTATTGCCATGGAAGGGAGCTTCTCGGTGTTAGCGTACTCAAAATAGAAAAGTTTTATCTTCGCAACAAATCTGATTCAAAATCGCGCATGTAGCGGAAAGAATAGAACTAACGAGATTCACTGGGACTTAATCCTTCTGCCTGGTAACAGCAGTTCTTTTGTAAAGCAAAATATGTTTTGTTTTGAACTAGGACAGAGTTTTTTATTCGCTTTCACAGCATGGAAAATTTCCTTTGTGAAGTCTAGTTTCAAAACATTTTAATGCATGCCTTACAAGTGAATAAGGATTTTACATCCAAAGTTACTTTGGTAGAATTTTTAGGAAGAGTGTAAGGTTATGGGCTCGTTTTAAAGAAGTATAGATAGTTGTGTAGGGTTACCTGTTTGCAGTAAAAGAAGCTTTTTTTTCTCAAGAATGAAGAAATATCTGTATGCGGAGGAGTAACAGACATAATATAGCTATACACAAAAGCTATACTGCAAATTTAAAAATTAAAAAAAAATTTTATTTTTGAAAGCAAATTAATTTATTTATATAATTTCCTGGTTCAAAAACAAAACAAAAAAAGGAATAACAAACATAAATTTTTCAAAAATAGTTTGCTTGAAATGTGCAAAAACGTAAAATAAAAACAGAAGAGCAAGACACTAAGGGAACCATTAAAATTAGCAATACAACAACCTTGAGTTTGGCGTAGACTTATGAAAACATCGCAATCGATTTCGAGGGCAATTAGGTACAGGCCCCTTTTCATCAGGAACAAAGAAATCTGCAAGAATTGTTGCGTTACTAATTTTACACAAAAACATTTTAAATGAATAGCACTTTAATCGAGAATTTTGACGCAATGACCTTTGCTTATTAATTTTTATTTATCAATATTCACAAATAATACGTTTATGAAAGAAGTTTAGATAAGCAGATGAAAGCCCATTTTCTTATGTAAGTATATGTCTACAAAGTCTTAAAACCCAATTCATAAAAGTCTAGATAAGATGAAAGTGACGTTCACTGTTTATCATCTGCATACATTAATTGTAATGCCATGTATGTCTTATCATGTTAACAGAGCTTTACGGATGCTTCGCAGGAGGTCAAATGTTTAAAGATTGGTTGGTTTATTTAATCATGACAAAAAACTCAGAGTTACCTGCCTAAGAAGAGGGATGACTTCGTGGAGCATGAAGGGAATTTGGCTCGTATAGGCAGAAGGAATGCCATGAAAACGTCCATGCAGTCAGCCCGTATCAAACTACCAGTGTTCGGCTACTTTACCTTTCGGCCGCTGGTGGGCGCCAAAGGTTTCATAAAATTTCACTTCAAGCAACAGAACGTAATCTTCAGCTAAGAAGTGACACTTTTATTTGCAATAAGTTGTTTGGAAACAGTTGCATCAAGCAGAAAAAAGAGTTGTCTTACTTCACTATATTGTCACTGCATCCGTAATAACAAAAACAAGTTGCATAATATTAAAAAAACATAATTACATTCAAATTTATATCTGTCAAAAAGATGATATTTTAATAGAAGCAAGTTGAGAAGAGCGCTGCTTACTGGAAGTTGCAAACTGGTCCCAGCGCTTCAATTTCCCGAATTTCCGAATTCTCTTGAAATACAGCCCTAAAATGAAAGTTCTCCTCAGGGAATAGAAAATAGGCTCCAGGTGTACAATAATACGTTTGAGTTCAGTAAATGCCTACTGCGTTATGCTGAGAAAATTTTCTTTTTTTCCCTCCGTACTGACGGATATTAAATCCAAACTGACATATACCTGCCGCATTAATCAAATAATGACATCCAAATTTTCGTCCAAAAATGGACAGTACTCTAATGGCAGCAAATTGAGAAACCTTAGTAATCAATGTCACAAGGTACCTTTTGCAGATTCACTAAGGTTGGTTTAAAAGATACAGTTCTAAAACCTTCTGAATTCTGTACGTGTCTCTGTTACACAGAGAATCTACAAGTACATAATCTCTGTTACGTTATTACGTATATCAATGTCTTCTGTTACAATCGAAAAGTTACATAGTTGTTTCCAGTTTCTTAAAATGCTATTCATGTGCAGTGTCGGTGAAGAGAAAATTACGCTATCAGGCAGACCAAAATTTAACGCAGAACTTCAAGCGACATCAGATGTTATTCCAAATGCGCGAAGGTACTCACCGGTATCACCACGAGTATGACCAATGTGAATTCGGCTGATTATAAGGAGTTTCTCTCGCCTTCTTAGCATGCCTTCGTGGTGTCATGGTCAACACGCTCGGCGCGTAGTCGAGAGGTCTGTTGTCCAAATTTTTTAAGTATTATTTTACAGTGCTTAATGATTTTATTAATTTACAGTGAATAGTGAAATTTTTATGTTCGTGTTTGAGATTTAATTTTTAAATTACACTGTTGTTTAAATTCTTGCATTTGATTTGGGTAAAGTTCTTTAAGTTTGCAGAAAAGGTTATACAGCAATAAGCCGATTTTTGAGTTCTCACGGATGGAGAATTGTGTGGTCAAGGGTCGGCGGCCAGCTGCATTTTTCGTCCCCTTATCTTGCGGGGGCGAACATGTGCGTTTTTCTCGTTCAAAGGCGAACTGCTCTAGTGGCGGCGATTCTTGATAGGATTATGGGGTAAAAGTATTTAGGATCTGTCTGAAGAAAAGAAGTTGTGATTTCTTTATTACCTATGTGTGTCGCAATCGTTAACCGATTTACGATATAAACATTCCTTGGTTTTGCGCGGGAAATAGGGGCTTGTCACTGTTCAAAGAGACGACTGATATTCTTAGAATTTTGGTTAGCATTAATTGCCCTGGTTCTAGTGGTTAGAGAGGGTTACTGTTTTGTGTAGGATTGGTGAATTTTAATTTTATAGATTTTTTTGAACCAATAGTAATTATAAAGGTGCTCCATATTTTTAAAAATGATTTTAAAAATGGTTTCACTCAGAGGCGGAGGAGATTTAGAAGACTTTTGTCAGATTTTCGAGTCTTTTTTTAGAAGAGAGAGAAAGGCCGGCGCGCTGCTCCTCAGAGCCGTCCGTAGTACAGCTTCAGTTGGAAATTTTTCGGTGCGAGAATTTGTCCGAGAACGATGCAGTCTTCCATCGTGCCGTCTTCGGCGAATTTCAGTTAAGATCTACGATACGTTCGAATTCTCAAACGTTTGGTTCTCTTTAAGTCGCTGGTGGGTTTTTCCTTGCGGAAGTTGTAGACAATCATGTTGTAGGACTTCCTATTATAGAGAATCGGCGAGGCTGACGGCGTGATAATCGTTTTCTAATGATTGACTGTGCTGGATTCTGAAGCAGGAGGTGAACTGTTGGAAGAAGTCGTTCGACTTGATTCTTGATAGCGCATGAAATAGATAACCGTGAGTACCTCTAATTCGACAAGTATTTTGTATGATCCGAATATTGTTTCCGACGTGTGCACAAAATGATCCGGCAGCTCTCGGAGTTCCACAGACTGGTTGCGGCTTCCAGAATCGTCGTGGCTGTCTGAGGGTTAATGGCTTTCTACTAATTAACTGTGTGGGATTCTGGAAAAAGAGGTGAAGTGTTGGAAGGAGTTGTCAGACTTGGTTTTTTTGACCGCTAATGAACTAGCCAACCATGAGTGCCTCTAAAGGTTAACAGACTACGGTTTCGAAGACTATCGTCAGAATATCGTTTCCGACGTGTTTACCAAATGATCAGGCAACTCCCGAGATGCGGTTTTCCGTGAGTGTTTATTTTTGTTTCTCTCTCTCTCTCTCTGGTATGGCTTTTGTTACTGGTTATTTAATTATTAATTTGAGAAAGAGATTAAAGATGTTATTGAGATGGGTAATAATTTAAATTAAATTGAGGGCAAGTAAGTCTTTCTTAAAGAAAATTTTCACTGAATTGATGTGCATTCAATATTCTATCAAGTAGTTTAATTAATTTCAGTTTGTCAGAAGGTACATTGTTCATTGTTTCAAGTTGAATTATTTTTCATTGAAAAACTGAAATGTGAATTTTGTAAAGTACATAACTAGTAAATTTTGGGTACAATACTGATAGCTATAGAGATTGTCAAATGAAAACTTACGAGAAATTTTTCGATAATGTTTTGTAGCGGTAGTCTGATTAGCTATCCGTAATTAAAATTTTTGGAATATTAAATAAATGTATGTTATTGATTTACTATAACTAGTAAATTTTGGGTACAATACTGATAGCTATAGAGATTGTCAAATGAAAACTTACGAGAAATTTTTCGATAATGTTTTGTAGCGGTAGTCTGATTAGCTATCCGTAATTAAAATTTTTGGAATATTAAATAAATGTATGTTATTGATTTACTATTGTATGTTTTTCTGTGTTTTTATCTTGTGGTCTACTGTAGGTCACTCGTGTGATCCTTTCGGAAAACATGGTTAAACTTCCATTCGAACCTGGGTAGTTTATTGCCGGTGTAGGAGAATTTAATGTTGTTAACTATACGATATGATTTATTAATTTAACTGAATTGGAGTTTTGACTTCTTAGTGTGAGATTTATCTTTTCCTTTTGTTTTGAATTGTTTTGTGCTATGCTTAAATGAAGAGCATTTCTGGCTATCTCTAAAGTTATATTGAAATTATGTGTTTACAGGAAGGAGAGCTGAGTGGTTAGTTTTAGTGAGAGATAGCATGTTGATGATTTTGTTACGGTAAAGTAATTTTTAATGATTAACAATCTTTCGATTTTAACAAAACACCAGGGAGGATATTTTCATTTCTTCATTGAACTTAAGAGTTGAGAGTTGATATGCTAAACTTTTATTTTACTGTGTTGAAGATTTATGGCTGTTTATTCTTAACTAAAGTCAATTAAAGTATTAATTAATGTATTTAGTTTCAATCGCCAGTATCTTGAATCGATTAAAGAATTCAGTATATTTTTATGAGAATTTTAGTATTGTATTTTAGTTTTCTTTTTTTGTGTCGTGGCACCAGAAAGAGAAAGTAAATTTAAAATAAGTTTAAAAGCTAATATTAGTATTTTCTATTTAACAGGTCCGAGGTTCGAGTCCCTGAGAAGGATTTGTTGTGTAAATGACTATTTGCTTTAATGTATATTTGTTTTGCCCTTTATTTGTAATTGCTTTTAAATTTCGGATTTGCATACAATGATTTTAGACCAATTAGTTTTTTTTAAGTTAATTTGCATAATGTGAAGTTTTTGGTTTTTTTTGAGTAGCCAATTTGACAAATGTTATCTTTTATTCTTTTTCAAAGTATTTGGAAAGCGTGTACAGAAACTTTTGGTACATTTGAGATTCGATTTTTCGGTTTTTTATAAATTTTAATGTCTTAAATAAAACTTTAATTGAATCTTTTTTTGATTTTTGATCTCAAATGAACCAGTAGAATGAAACATATTAATCGACATTTATGAAGCTTTAATTCATTTTCCCCTGAAGAGTTCAGAATTTGAGTTTCATTAAATGGAGATCCATTTTTATATTTTTATAAATTGGTATATTTTACCTTTCGCATTTTTAGTTTTTGAGTTTGTTCTACTAGGAATTCTTATTTTAATTTTGATTTGTTTAGACAGTGTGTTAAACTTCTTATACATGGTTGCAATTACTAATATTATTGAGGAATTGCCTTGCTTTGATTCCAATTTAATATTAAATTTAGATGCTTCAAGTATATATAAAATCTGAGTAAAAACTTCAAGGCCAGTAAACATTTTCGAGAAAATGTAAAATGAAATAAAAGGGATTTAAATAATATTAATTATTAAAGTTAATTGATAAGAAATAAATGCTACAAACATAATTTGTAAATACATAATTATGAGAAACATGTGGTTATTTACAAAGTTAGTATTTCTGCCTGAGTAAAAACTTTAAGGCCACCAGTCATTTTTTAAAAATAAATGTAATATAATCGTGTAATTACCATTGCAACTACTAGCTTGTGACAACGCTGCAGTTTTCATATTTGTCATACGTTTCTTCGAAGTATTGGTGATCTTTGTGAAGATAGCGAAGGGAAAAAAGTTAACTGTTCCTGAAAGAGGAGAGATCGAAGCTTTGTCTTCAACAGGAATGAGTAGTCGCGCTATTGCGATAAAGATAGGAAGATCAAAGACTGTAGTCAACAATTTTTTAAAATTGAAAGACAATTATGGTAAAGAGAATACTGGGAGAAGACCTAAAGCATTGTCCTCGAGTGATGAAAGAAGAGTTTTTCAACTTGTATCTACTGGAAAGTACTCAACCAGGAAACTGATTCCGACGACAGGTTTAAACGTTTGTCAAAAACGATTTATAACACAATTAGAAGGTCTGGAAGGTTCACTTATACAGCAAAATGACTAAGCCTCAGTTACTGCAGAGACACAAAATATAGCGTTTGAACTTTGGCCAGAAAGTCATATCCTGGGACAACCAATGGATAGAAATTATTTTTTCTGACGAAAAAAAATGGAATTTGGATGGACCAGATGGCTGGAATTTCTACTGGCATGATATAAGAAATGAAAAAGAAATATTCTCCAAGCGCCAATTAGGTGGAGGGTCTGTCATGACTTGGGGCTGTTTTGCTTACAATGGTGTGGGCTCAACTGCATTCGTTTCAGGTAGAATGAATTTTTGGAAAAAAGAAAGAGTGCTTTGTTCTATTTCTACGTACAAAATCATCCAATCGGATTCAGGAAAAGTCAAAATAGATATTTCTGTTGAAATATGATAACCGAAACCTTTCACGATTGCAATACTTCCTTAATAAATCTATGCCGTTATACTTCTGCTTGTTGAGATAATCTACTCTGCGTCAATAGCTAACGAAACACAAATAAAGCTATGGATTAATTAACAAAAAATATTCGACAAGATTATCGTTTTAATAGCATTGAAGAGATCCCAAAACAGAGTAGCCAAATGTTGCAAAAAATAAATTTTACAAAGGAATCTGGCAGTTTCATAAAAGTGACGAAAATTGTAGGTCTTACAAGGATTCTGTAACATAATTAAGACTAACGTTTAATTTTTTCAACTTTCTATTTTTTGCGAACTTAGTCTTAAGGCTTTATAAATGCATCATGCATTTAATTAACTGTTAGAAAGTAATTATTTAGTACATATGAACTGACAGCGAGGTAAAACGCTGATACTTAAAACAATTTATGACTCAATCTGCATCCCATTTTATTGAAATAATTAATTATTAAAAAAACTGATGTTTGTTAACAGCTAATGGAAGTTATATTTCATATCCACAGAAATGTGGCAGAAAATTAAGATCCACGCCAATCGTTATTTAATCTAACCGCCATGATTAAAACTCGAAACAGAAGATAAACAATATCGAAAATTCCAATCCCTAATAGGTTAATTAAAGAACGCCGACAAGAATTTTACGAAAAATCTCGGCTCTTATAATTAACGGATTGTAAATTAGAAAACCAAGTTATATATTTCTTGCTGCAAAAGTGTTAAAAGTTTATGTGTTCGAATTCTAATTATCTAACTAGTAATTAATATTTTAGCTTTTTTAGTTTTGCTGTGAAAGATTGAACATTCCCTTCTTTTAATTACAGCTACAAAATCAATTACTTAAGATGATAAATTAAGAAGAGTTATATTTAAAATTTTTATTGAAAGTTTAAAATTAATTAATGTTTTCAGTGTTTATCAGTTTATGAAACTATATTTGTTGGGATAATTTTTCCTCTAAGTAACTTTTTAATGAAGAGAAGATTTTACATAAAATCGTCTGAAATTTATGCCGAGGCGCAAATAGATTTATAATTTTAGTTAAAGGAATATTTAGCACTTTTTTATAATTATTGAAGAGATATACCGTATATTCCGGTGTATAACGCGGGCTTTTAATACAAAAAAATGAGATCGAAATTTAAGAGTGCGCGTTATGGGGGAATATAAAAATGATAGATTTAAAAATAAAGAAAAGAAGGACATACAAAAATTTGTTTCTACATGTACCTAAATAGTGATTTTCTAGGATCCAGTTCGCAACGGTTTCTTCTAAAGAGGCCATTTCTTTACTTCTTTTCGCAAAGCACATTCATTCTTTGGCATATTAATAATTGTGATATCATTTTTCTTCCACTTAACATATGAAGCTTTGACCAGTACCAAATATCTTTGCTGCAGCACGATTTCCATTTTCTTTTGCAAATTGAAAATGACTTTGCATTTGAAACCAGAACTATGTTTGTTTCGTTTGGCAAGAGCTGTATTGATTACGAGGAATACTATGTGAATTGTATTTCATCTGAAGCAAATGCGATTTGCGAAAGCCTTCTCTGTTCACTTCAAAACCACAGCTTCATATGATTGCAGAAAAAGAAAACATCTGACTCCTAATTCCGAGATTTCATTCGAAACGGAAATGTATCCGTATCCCATATTATTTTCCCCTTTTCTCGAAACTCTAGAATAACATTCTTGTGCACATCTGCAACATAACTCGACCTCTTTGCAGAATTATTCACTCCCTCAAGCATTTCTCCCACATACATATTTTTCCCCTTATCACTTGTCACTTCAGCATACCATTTTTAGAAAGCCTGCAGAAAATCTTTCAATGAACAGCTTCAAAAGATAACAAGCATCACACTTGTACCTTTCAGGTTTCTTCGTAAAGAAAAGGGAGCGTGCTATACGGTGAATGTATACTGCGCAAAAGAAAAAAATAAATAAAATATGAAAGGTTACAGATTTTAAATTACGTCCAAAGGGGCGTTTATTAAACATTTTGTATGTTACTTATTGAATATCATGTTCTTCGCATTTAAACCATAAAATTCAGTTAAAGAACAATATCGCAGAATAATTTTAAACTGAGCATATCTTTAGAATTTCCTATACACAGTCTCACGCGCTGCAGATAAAAATGTTTTTTTCTGTACAACGTTGCCATTGCCCGCTTTGAAATCCTCGAGTTTGTTCATCAAAAATTCGTTAAAGTTTTACAAAATATGAAATCGATAATAAAGCAAATTCCAAATTCGAATTTCCAGATGCCCATATTCGCAGCAGGATTACGGCATTCAAAATTGGATGGCTTTAGGTACCGTCGTTTTATCACAATGCGAGAAACATACATACATTTATGCACATTCTTCATTATTTAATTTCTTTAAATATAATACAGGGCTGCAATATTTTCTGGCAACAGTTTGAAAAGTGATACAGACTTTTAATGTTTCCGACGCAAAATCGCAAAACGAAAACAATAGTCCTTCAGGGACAAAGCCCCTTTGGACTAAAAAGGGACTGTTCTATATCTCCCGTTCTACTGGGCCGATTGACGAAATTCAAATTGCGTTTTTCATGTCTCGAAAGCGCGACTTAAGATATGTATTAGATTTATATATAGCATTGTTCTAATGTAGGTGCTTTGACACAAAATCGGACTTTTTCTGAAATGACCTGCCACGTTTTTACCATATTTCGATTCTACGTCTAAAATTATGCCAAACAGCCAAGTTTTGTAAAAATCGCACAAGCAGTATTTAAAACATTGGCTTTGAAAATTTTAGCTGCTCAATGTTAATTCAATTTGGTATGTATTTATTTATATCTCTTTTTTATGAAAGTTATTTGATTCCTTCCTATACAGTTCGAAATTTAGATTCATTCTAAATAAAATTTACCCATTTTTTATTATTTATTTTTAAAATTTGTATTTTTAAATATTTCTTATAAATTTTTCGAAAGCGTTTTTGTATTACAACCTATGAAAATTTTAACACCATCTTAAAGCAGATGTATTTCTAAGCATACCTGCAAAAACTTAGAGCTTTTTATCCAAAATTTCCGAAGATATACGTGAATTTATATATTGGAGCGTTTTGAAATTTGGCATATTTGTTGAAAGCGATAATAGCGGAAATGTGGTTTACGCAGTTTGTTAAAATTATTTGAAAGTAAGAACGATGCAACATTTTTTCCTCTCCTCCACAATGTAAAAAGGTTGGAATGATGTGACTTTTTTCCGCTCCTGCACGTTAGAACTGAAAGGAAAACAGGTTCCCATATATTAAGAAGTTCGCCAAGCGAATTATTCTGGGTCCAAACTGAAAAAAAAGCGCCAAGTTAAATTTTAAATTTCTCCGTAAATTTCGCACCAAATTTTACAAAATTTAATGTTTACGCATAATTTGAGTCGTAGAATCGAAATATGGAAAAAACTTGATATGTTATTTTAAAAAAAATCCGATTTTGTGTCAAAATACCTATATTAGAGCAATGCTATATAAAAATCTAACATATATGCTAAGTCGCGCTTTCGAGACATGAAAAACGCAATTTGAATTTCGTCAATCGGCCCAGTAGAAAGGGAGATATAGAACTGTACCATTTTTCTTTGCACAGTGTACCTAAATGTATTGTTTGAAATTACTGGTGCGTGTTATACACAGGAATATACAGTATATGAAATGAAATTTATTAACCCTATTTGCTTTTCATTAGATTAGGGGTCCCCAGCTTTTCGTCCCACGGCGGGCACCCTTTACGTTTTCAAGGTGAGTTTATAGTTGGATAGAGTTAATAATAGGTGCACATAAAAATAGAGATCGGTCGCATTTCGCTTTGTGCTTGTATGTGTGTTGGACGCAATTTCTGTTTCATTAAAAATGAGAAAACGTTCACATAGAATTTTATTGAGAACTAAAACATTTTTATTGTGATTGCACAGAGGCGGGAACACGTTAAATAATCGGCGGGCGCTATGGTGCTCGCGGACATGGTGCTATGGTGCTATGGACATATGCTAGCTTTTGGAGACTAATTTTTGTCGCCAAATTGGCGCTATGGTGCTGGGAATCACTACTTAGATGATGAAGCAGAGTACCTCAATAAGCAGATGTATAACGGCATAGCTTATGTCAGTACATATTGTTACGAATTTTGTACATATTTAAATATTTTTACTGAAATTGTATGTGAAATAGTAGCAATGTTTCTTTTATATAATGTAATCTAAAAGTCTGAAGAGGTGGCGTTTTGTCGGAACAGTAAGAATACAGGGTAAGTCTACTTAACATTGAGTAAATGCTATGTCGCTAAATTCGCGAGATATCGCCAAGCTGGCGGTGGTTTTGAAAACTAATTTTTCTCGCCAAATTGGCGAGAAATTGTCAAACGTAGCCAAACTTGGCGACATTTTGGTTCTGTCCCTCTATAACTGTAACTTTGATTCGGTCCCTGCGTAACTGTAATTGATACAGTTATGCAAATTAAACCGTACTCTGCACTCAGATGTAACTTTAACTGCATATGCCTTTCGTGAAATGGAATTTATTAAGAAATTCTCTAATGGTTTTTTTTGAATGCCGGGAAAAACTATGTAAGACCGGAAAAAGCGTCTGCTTTCAGTAGTTGTTTTTTTCAGAGCTAAATTGGGATTATTGAGATATCCGTGAATGCGCATGCGCTTGCATTGAGTTGTGTTTAGCATTCTTAGTAGTTTGAAGTGTAACTACTGACTGTACTCTGTGGTACTGCGAAGAGCTATACGACTATTTTTTTGGGAAGTCCTGGAACTATGAAATCTCCTTTTGGTAAAATAAATTTTATCAAGCTATCATCAGTTCTGCGTGCATTCAATCTGCTACGAACACGTATGCACGCAAAAATATATTTGCAGTTGCATAATATAGCAGTTGCATAAATATACACAGTCCAGTCACATTAATGTGACCATCTGTCAAAAGCCAGAATAACCACCTTTCGCAGAGCGGACTGCTGCGAGACGTGCAGGAAGAGAGTCACATAGGTCCCTGAAGGTGTTCTCTGGGATGTTGAGCCATGCCGACTCTAATGCCGTGGCCAGCTGCGCTAGATTACGCGGTTGAGGATCCATGGCGCGAACAACTCGATCGAGATGGTCCCACAGATGCTCGATTGGGTTTAAGTCAGGTGAGTTTGCTGGCCAGGGGAGGACGGTAAACTCATCCTGGTGCTCTTCGAACCACGCACGTACACTGGCAGCTGTATGGCACCTCGCATTGTCCTGCTGGAAGATGCCATCATCCTGAGGAAAAACAATGCGCATGTAGGGGTGAACATGGTCCGCAAGGACAGATGCGTACTTGTATTGATCCATTGTGCCTTCCACAATGATCAGTGAACCTAGAGAATGCCAGGAAAACATTCCCCAGACCATAATGCTCCCGCCTCCAGCTTGGACCGTTCCGGCAATGGTTGCAGGGTGGTTCCTTTCAGAGGTTTCACGCCTTATACGCCAACGTCCATCTGTCCGATGGAGCATAAAACGCGATTCATCCGAAAACGCAACCTGTCGCCACTCAGTGGACGTCCAGCTGCTGTACTGGCGTGCAAATTCTAGCCTTCGCCGTCGATGAACAGCAGTCAGCATAGGTGCACGAACCAGGCGTCTGCTTCGGAGGCCCAGACGCAGCAATGTTCGCTGAATAGTACTTTGGGAGACACTTTTGGTAGCCCCTTGGTTCATTTTGGTGGTCAGTTGCTCAACGGTAGCCCGTCTATCTGCCCGAACGCATCTCCGCAACCGTCGTTCGCCTCTGTCATCTATGGCCCGTGGTGCACCACATTTGCCACGTCGCTGATTTTGGACAGTCCCATTTTGCCATGCACGGTACACTTTTACCACGGCGGCACGCGAACAGTTCACAAACTCAGCCGTTTCGGAAATGCTTCCAATGATCATGCTCTTTTGGAAGTCGGATAAATCGCTTCGTTTCTGCATTACGCCAACGATTGAAATGTTTTCCGAAGCCCTCACACACCCTTTATATACGCTCAACTGCACTGTGCTGCCACCTGCCTTCTGTGATTGGTTATTTAACTCTGACATGGAAAGTACGTGGTGGTCACATTAATGTGACTGGACTGTGTAGTAATTGCACACAAGCAGATATATAACGGCATATCGGAGAATGTATTCCAGTTTGTTACAGAAATTCCGGCGGTATTTGTATGGTACTGTACCTTAAAAAATATATAGTTTAATTCCTTTCTGTTTAATCAACTGTATTGATTTTTATTGCTTTGTAGTGATAATAAATTTAAAGGTGACATATTCATCCAGCTACTTATTTGGAGGTCAAATATAAACCGTTTAGCTGGTATCGATATTAAACCTTGTTCTGAAGTTTTATTTAGCAAAAATTAATATCAAAACATAACAAATGTATGCTTTCATAAAGACAATACTTACATTTTTTCAACAATACATACTTTACATGATTTTATGGGTTATAAAATCGGTAATTTATTTCCCATTTAATAGCTTTTAAGAAATATTTTTAATGTAAATTAATTCTTAAAGTAGCTTTAAGGAAAAGAATCTGCGGAGCATAAAATACGATTTTTTTTGCTTTTATTAATAGCATTCTTTCCTTATTTGACAAACGCTTGCAGCGAAAAAATTACCAGCTATATAATTTATACCGACATCAACCCCGCAAGAACTACGTGTCCTGTTTTTCATTATCTTAAAGCTTGCAACTGGAAAAGCCCTCGCCTACCTCATCCCCACAAAATGCAAAGGATGGAAGAAGCAATAAAGCATTTAATTAGGCTCTGTGATATTTGGAAAGGCGGCCAGATTGTTGGAACTGGAAGAAAGCAAATCAGGGCTTAAATTAACCGTGGACAAAATGGAAACGCGGTGTCTATATTGATGCAGGGTAAGGAAGGAATTTAGATCATTGATTTTTTAGACGCAGTTTTTAAAAGCGTTTTTCTGTAATTTAATCCATTTCAGCAAGCTCTGCACTGCATATTAAATTTTTGTTCTGCCAAAATCATATCAAAATTTTTTTTATCGAAGAATTAGGTTTTACTGGAAGTTTCTGTTATTTCTTATTTTATTTAATAAATCGCATTCCAGTCATAATTAATTTTATGTTGCTGTGAAATCAAAAATCAAAACTGCAAATTTTGAAGTTAAACATCCCGGTTAATTTTTTATCGTACGCGAGCCAAATTTCTTATATTTTTATTTTTTGATCACGGATATAGAACTTTACCAAATGTACTCGTACAGGAAAATAAAAAAGTTTGGTTAAAAGTTAGATTTAGTTATTGGTCCAAAATTATTTTTCTTTCAATTTAGAGTGTCAAAACATAGATATTTTCTGTAACAGGAAATGTATGACTACGAACAACGATTGCAAAAATAAAGGTTGTTTGAGGAAAGTGGGTAAATATATATATATATAATTACAAAACAATTTAAAAAAAAAACAAATTACAATCATGTTTAGAATTTTCGCGCATTAACATTAAGCAGCTGAAAAATTATCAGTAAAGAGAGAAAGTAAGAAATTTAGAACCAATTTTTCACAAAGATCAAAAATTGAAATTCACAAGTAATAAATTTCAAATAATTCTATAAATGCAATAAAGAATTTAATAAATGTTAAAACGAAACTGTTCAAACAAGCAATATCCTAATTGAAAACATTAATGAAATTTAAAGCAAAAAGAACATAATAGAAGAGGAACTCAATCAACCTTGATGCCACTTCGTCAGGAGGAGGAACTCTGAAATCAATTGAAATCTCTCTTCCACAAAAATCCTTGCTTTTCTGCATCCAGAATTAGCCTATGAATCATTTCAATGTACTTTAATTATACTAGTTCACCCCAAAACTCTGGCCCCTCCCCAAAGCAAGAAAAAAATAAATTCAGAATGAAATCTTGAATATAGAGAATTCTATTGAAAGAATTGAAAACTTAAATTACTTTAGTAAAAAATTCAAATCAAAATTTTACCTTAAAACTAAGAGCCCCCAAAGAATTAAAAACGTAAGTGAAATTATAAAACTTTAGGGAAAAAACTTAAATAAAAACTTACAAGAAGTACTAATTAAAAACTTCGAGTACTTTCAGTTAGAACACAATCAAAACTATGAATAAGATCGATATAGCAGTGACGTTTAGGTTTGCCATTTTGGCTTCATTAGCGAAACTAAAATACTGTTGCGACAAAAAAATCGCTCAAAAGGCTAAAAATTGGAATAAAAGATAGAATTTTGAAACCAAAAGAAAAGCTTTCTAATACTTTTATTAAAATTTTAATTTTGAAAAAAAAAAAGATTAGTTTCTAATTAAAATGAAATTTGTGTAAATTCTGAACCCTTTCTCCCCCTTCCTTCAATTTTTGGTCTTTGAGAAAAACTGGTTCCAAATTTTTTACTTTATGCTTTTAAAAGACATAAAGTAAGAAATTTAGAACTAATTTTTCACAAAGACCAAAAATTGAAATTAACAAATAATAGATTTCAAATAATCCTATAAATGCAATAAAGAATTCAATAAATGTTAAAACCAAAACTTTTCAAACAAACAGTACTTCAATTCAAAATATCAATGAAATTTAAAGAAAAATGAACGTAAGAGAAGAAGAATTCAATTACTTCAATGCCACTTCTTCAGGAGGAGGAACACTGAAATCAATCGAAATGTCTCTTCCACAAAATTCTGCGCGAAAAAAATCTAGGCATGATCATTTTTTTAAATTATTTTATAATTACATATATATATACAGGGTGTCCCAAAGCGACCGCATAAACTCTGCACAGCTAGATTCCTCATTGGGAGTACATAAAAACTGCCCAAAGAAGCGTTCCTGTACGATCCATAGTTTACGAGAAAAATACGAAAAACAAAGTATGACGTCACTGCCGGTGCAAGAAAAAACACTTTATTGAACATATCAACAGCAGTATATGCACAATTTAAAGCAGATGTTCAAAGTGTCCGCCGTGCATGTCGAGACAGGCTTGAGTACGCCTTGGAATGGCTGTCATCACACGTTGCAGCATCGCGGGGTCAACCGAAGTACAAGCAGCATGCAGACGAGCAACTAAGTTCATTGGTGATGTCACTACGTCTCGATACACCAGTTCCAGATATGCGCGTCGAACGTTTTAAATATTACCATCTGGAACGATATGCCAATACTGTTGTTGATATGTCCAATAAAGTGTTTTTTTCTTGCACAGGCAGTGACGTCATACTTTGTTTTTCGTATTTTTCTCGAAAACTATGGATCGTACAGGAACGCTTCTTTGGGCAGTTTTTATGTACTCCCAACGAGGAATCTAGCTGTGCAGAGTTTATGCGGTCGTTTTGGGACACCCTGTATATATA
>KK113016.1:62332-75518 GCA_000611955.2 Stegodyphus mimosarum | reverse complement strand
TTCAAATTAAATTAAAGAAGCTAATAAATTAAAGGAATTAAATGTAATTCTTTTGCTTTATTAGCTTTCTTAATTTAATTTGAAATGCAAGAATTTTAATAGGAGAATGCCTCTTTAATTATTTTAATTATATATATGTATAATTATAAAACAATTTTTTAAAAACAAAATATGAACGTGCCTCTAAAATTTGATTTGAATATTTCACTGAGTATTTTATTATTTCACTTATGTTTTCATTCCTTAACTAGAATTCTCTTTCTTTAAGGTACAAGATTCTAATTTGAATTTACTTTGTTTTTCCTTGCTTTGTGGAGGAGGCAGAATTTTCGGGTGCGCTATTATAATTAAAATTCATTGAAATGGTTCATCGACTAATTCTGGATACAGAAAACAGGGATTTTTGTGGAAGAGAGATTTCAATTAATTTCAGTGTTCCTCCTCCTGACGAAGTGGCATTGAAGCTCTAAATTTCTTACTTTATGTCTTTACTGGTACGTTTTCGGCAGTTTAATGCGGGAAAATACTACGTAGGCTATTTTTTTTTCAACCTCCGATGGGCTATAAAGAAAAGACAGGTGAATATATGAAAAAGATTTTATTACCAAAAGTAAAGTACAATACAGGTTATTTCTCCACATAATCGCCTTGACGACTGAGGCATTTGGCATATCTGTGAACAAGCTTTGCAATATCCTCTTCGTAAAATGTTCCCGCCAGTGATTGGAAGTGAGTTGTGACGGTTTCTTTGAGCTCTACATCATTTTGGCCCCCTTCATCATGCACCCCCTTCATCATCCTTGACCGTCTTCATCATCCTTGATCTTCATCATCCTTGATCTTCATCGTCCTTGACCCCCTTCATCATGCACATCAGTTCGGCCATCTTTAAACTTTCGACACCATTCACGAACAACGCCATCACTCATAAAGCTGTCTCCATACACTCGACTCATTCTTCGATAAATTTCCGCTGCACTGTTCCCTTCTGCCTGGAAGAAACGAATAACAGCTCGCAATTCACACTTGGCGGGAGAATCAATAGCGACAGCCATGTTTACGGGACTGCAACTCAACAAAAAATGGCGTGTTGAACTCGCCATTGACAGAGCGTGTGGAGGGGGAGATGCGCAGTCGCCTACTACGCACACCAACCACCTGCCGTATGCCTAGCCATTATACTGTACGATCGGAGGTTGAAAAAAAAACAACCCTCGTAGAAATGTTTATATTTTGTTTTTTCTTTTAAAATTGTTTTGTAATTATATATATTATATACAAATATTAGCAAATAATCAAATGTAAATAAGGACTATTAAGAAGCATGCGCCTAGGATGCAGTGACTTAATTAAACATAATTATAATTATAGAGAAATACTTCTATTATAATTCTTGTTATTCAAATTAAATTTAAGAAAGTTAACAAAGTAGAAAAATTAATTTTAATTCTTTTACTTTATTAGCTTTCTTAATTCAATTTGAAATACCAGATTTTTAATAGGAGTATTCATCTTTAATTATGCATATATATACACGCTTTTGCAAAAAAATCTCAGCACCAAGAAGGACATTCGCGATCGTGACGAAATTTGGTATGCAAAAACATCTTGATCGAACATGCAAGTGATCAAAGTTTCAAGGCAAATGAACAGAAATTGCGATCATAGCGCGCATTTCTAGTGCGCAATGCGCAAAGTATAAAACCAGTAACAGAGGCGGAAACTTTATCTTTTTTTGTAGCTTCCATTGTAATTCCGTAAAAAAGCAACTAAAGATACCGTTAACGACGATATCGAAAACCTTACAGACAATTAAACGACTTCGAACGTGGTCGCATTGTAGGGTTGCCTGAAGCTGGGTGGTCATACCGAGCAATAGGCCGCTACCTGCAGCGCAGAGACACTGCTGTGCAAAGATGTTGGTTTGCTGTGCAATGGTTGCTACAAGGAAATTGCCGACGAAATGAAGGCTCTGGAAGGCCAAAGAGCACAAATGCGAGCCAGGCCCGAACCGCCCCATTGGTATCATTGTCGACTATTTCAACGCATTACAGCCACGTCTATACCTCCGTGGTACCGTCCACCATCTCACGGCGCTTGTCTGAGGCCGGGTTAGGCTCACAGAGGCCTTTAAGACGTTTGCTTTTGACCGCACAACATCGGCGGAAGCGTCTGGAGTGGTGTCGCAGCCGATCATCATGGCTGCCATCAGAATGGCATAGTATAGTGTTCAGCAATGAATGCCGCTTCACTCTTGAAGCAGATGACCACCGTGTTCGTGTCTGGAAAGGACGGGGCCAGCGGTCCCAATCAGCCTTTGTTTTACAAAGGCATACAGCCATAACCCTTGGTGTGATGGTGTGGAGCGCTATTTCTGATGACGGCAGGTCATCTTTAGTCATCCTCCGTACATCTTTAACAGCTCAACGATATGTTGATACCATCCTGCGGCCGGTTGCATTTCCCTTCATGGCAAGTCTTCCTAGAGCCATTTTCCAACAAGATAATGCCAGGCCACATATCTCTCGCATGTCTCTGGACTGTCTCCGTGCGGTTGATACTCTTCCTTGGCCAGCAAGATCACCAGACCATTCACCAATCGAGCATGTGTGGGACATGGTAGGCCATCAGATTCGGGCACCACAAAATAACGCAGATCTGGAGCGACAACTGATGAATGTCTGGCAGAATGTGTCGCAGGATGACATTAGCAGCTTCTACCAATCGTTGCCTGAAGGAATTCAAGCATGCATTGCCACCAGAGGCGGTTCGATCAACTGCTAATTTGAACATTCAACGGGTGATTGTGAGCCGTGAACAAGTAATATGACCTTGATTATTTAATAATTTTATTATCTGTGTATGAGCTATACACATATTCAATGTCATCAAAAACAACCACTTCCTTCATGGTGCTTCGATTTTTTGCAAAAGAGTGTATATATACTTTTGGTATATATACAATTGCAATAAAAAAGACAAGACGTCACGCAAAACAAAATAGTCAAAATCAGATTCGAAAACTTTCAAAATGGATATTGCCATTAAAATTTGATAATCAAAATTCTTCGTGATTACAATACTCCCTATACTCCGTACAAGGAAGTAAAAATTCAAGAAGTTTGACTACCATACGAAAAAAGTTTACAAGAATATTTAATTTCAAAAATTTAAAATTTTTAATGTCATTTTCATTTGCGCATTTACGCTTAGCTGATTAGCAAACGCTAATACGCTTAGCCTACTCGCTCAGTTTTTCGAGTCACATTACACTAATAAATCTGCATAATGCGCCCAAGACGCTACGAAAATTGGAGAACCTAAGAATTTTTATCACCTAAGCCGTGGCTTTAACCCTCTGACCGGCCAGGGTTTTCGCTAAGAAACCACAAATTTCCCAAAACTACAACCAAAAAATTTATTTTCTTGATTAAATGTAAAAAACTTCCTGGTATTATATACCTGGATTTATGTACTTTTAATATATTGCCTTAATTTCTTTGACATATTTCAATATTCTCGTATATATACGTTCGTACAGATATCACAAAAAATATTCTAGGCCGTATATATACGGCCTTGCCGGTTAGAGGGTTTTAATGCATACTTTGATGATAATAAGAATTGAAAAACTACCTTTTGCAGTGTTAAATGTCTAGCAGTTTAAAAATAATAGGCACACAGCTTTACAATATTATTAACAATGTATAAATAATTAATAGAAGATGTTTTAATTACTATATACTATGTGTTTTCGTTCGACGATTTTATCGGTTAAACTTTTTTACTTTATTTCAAATCTGTCCAATACAGGAACGAGAATAGGAATTTTATGATAAAAGATTTCCCTTAGGAATAAAATAAATGCTTATAAACTACCAGATTTTTTTCGAAGTCCTATTTACTACCCTCTTAATCTTTTTCAGCTTTCGAAATTTCTTCAAAGAATTTTACGACGTTCAGGGACAAAACGCAGCACAACCACCTCAACACAGTTGAAACATTTTAAACTTCCAAATGCATGATAAAAACCAAAATTTCCTGAGCATTCTTTTGAACAACTAGTTTGGGAAATTGTTTTATTTTACAGTTCTAAAAACAATCTTTTTTTTTTCCGAAGCGAAGACGAAATCGACTTTTGGATCAATATCGAGCCATTCGCTTTAGAACGTCATACAAAGAGTTTGATTCTTTTACGTCACTTTGCTCATCATGCCAGTTATTTATGTTACATACATTTAAATACACGAGTACTTCTGACAGCTGCGAATGCTTCAGTTATAAAGCATCGGTAAAGATTTCGTAAAGATTTTTTCAGTTTTGTCTAAAAGAATGTTTAAAGTGATGATTCAGCAAATCTACTTTCTGAAAAATCTATTTAAAATTAATTAACTTTTAATGAATAGCAGCGGCTACGAAGACTTTGTTAATTAACCAAGTTACACGAAGATATGCTGCGAATAATGTAAAGCTTATTAAAGATGCGGTCGTGATTGTGGTGCCAAGAACAAAGCTTGCGGCCGTGTTATACGACTCTTGCAAACATTTCATTAATATGTGAAAAGATAAAATAATTTTGCAGATGAATAGAAGAGGGGATGAATGTATTTAGTCAAGCTGAAACATGTTATAATTATTTAAAAGCACAACGTAGCATTTATCGTCGGCTTATTTGTGTTTTCTCTTAACTCTTGTTCAATAGCGTAATGCTTAGAGGATTAGCTCCTTCTTGGAGAGCTATATATAAATTATACAAGAAACAAAAGGAATTTTAAAATGACTCAGCTAAATAAGAAGTTCTTAAACATTATTTTCATAACAAAAGGTATTCGTCATTATATTTTTGGTATTACTTTTACACAATAATAAATTAAATAGAAAACAAAATAAATAAAAGGGAAAATAAAGAATGAAATTTAAAATTCATTAAATTCTAAAAATATAACTGCAATCAATACAATTTAAACCAAAACCGTAGCTATCTACTGCAAGCAAGAAGGAAGTTTTTTTGTTTCAAATTTCTTTGCAATTCTTCACTCACATATTATTCAACGAATTTTGTAACACAATAACAATTAAACGCAAAGGAATGTTACCAATATTTTCATCCTCTGAAGTATGAGGTATTCTGTGAGGTTTCTTATATTATTTGTGTAATTAACAATGAAGACACATTATCATCTCAGTAACTTTACAGTGTCTCACAAAAGTGATGAGACACATGTGCTTTACAAAAGGAAACTGTAGTAAAATCAATTAAAAAACATGTAAATATTTTTTGTGGGTGTGTTTCATACTTAAATTTAGTAACAATTATTACATAACATACATTTCTCAAAATATTAAAATATTAATTTAATAAAAATACAATTGTTTAGAACGGAACAAAAAATGGCTCACATAAGTGATGGGACACTTATTTTCCATCAAATATTTATCCAAAAATTTTCTTTTTAAAAGGTTTTAATATTTTGTTGGATTTCCTTTTACTTTTAAAACATGATTTAATCTTCTTGGGATGGATTCGAATAATTTTTTTGCGATTTCTGGAGAGGTTTTACCTCATTCTTCTTGAAGCACCGATTTTGAAGAAATGGTGTGTTTGCGAATTCTTGATTCCAATTCTTGCCAAATATTCTTTATGGGATTTAAGTCTGGAGATTGTGGTGGTGTTTTTATTATTTCAGGACAGTTATACAGCAGCCGGAGTCTAACCTTCGAAGCAGTGTGCTTGAGGTCATTGTCCTGGTTGAATTTAAAATCGTTATGAAGGTTCAATTTTTGTGCTGAAGATTTCAAATTTTGATTTAATATGCCAATATATGTACTGATCCATTATATTGTCAATAAAAACAAGATTACTAACTCCAGCGCACGACATACACCCCCACACCATAACTCCTCCTCCACCATGTTTTACTGTTGGCACCAAGTTCTGTTTGCGAAATTCTTTCCTGGGTTTTGTCCACATCAAGATTCTACCATCAGAACCAAATATATTAAATTTACTCTCATCAGCAAATATAACTTCATTCCAGTAATCAGAATTTTTATTTATGTTGGATTTTGCGAAAGCCAGTCTGAGTTTTCTATTCTTTTCACTTACGAAGAATTTTTTCCTGGTTGGTCTACCGTGATATCCAGTAGATCGAATTACTCTTCTAATAGCCTCACGATTAACAATTACTCCATATAATGCTTGTAAATCAGCAGTAACTTTAGGACCACTCATTTTTGGATTTTTTTTAATATTTCGAACGATAATTCGCTCTATTCCATTGGATAGCTTTGATGGTCGGCCAGGTCTTCTTTTATCCTGAATCATACGATTCTTTTTATATCGTTTAATGATATTGAAAACTGTTGAATGACTCAAGTTAACTGTTTAGTTAGTTTCAAGTTAACTGTTCTATTAGTTTCTCTAATAGATTTTCCACGTTCAATATGCAAATTAATAACTAATTTTCGAATTTCAGGCAAAGTTTCTTTTCGTTTAGCATTCATGGCTGCACAGGGGTAAAAAACGCAAAAATTCCAAAACAAACTGGAGAGAAATAATGCAGACGATTTTATAAATTATTGCCAATTGCTTTTGAGTAAAAATAAAAACCCCCAAAAATATTTTTATTGCTTACTTCAGACGATTTTTGTTGCAAATGGTGTCCCATCACTTATGTGAGCCATTTTTTGGTCCGTTCTAAACAATTGTATTTTTATTAAATTAATATTTTAATATTTTGAGAAAATGTATGTTATGTAATAATTGTTTCTAAATTTAAGTATGAAACACACCCACAAAAATTTTTACATTTTTAAAAATTTATTTTATTACAGTTTCCTTTTGTAAAGTACAAGTATCCCATCACTTTTGTGAGACACTGTATATATTGTGCTCTCATTTCAGCGAATGAACTATCTTAAAAAAGACAAACTTTTTTTAAAAAAATAAACCAGTTAAAATTTATTTTACCTCATTTGATTTTATATATCAAAACTAGAGAACAGTTGTTCGTACTTATTTAGCTATTTATTTAGAATTGTAATTAAAACTCATTTATTCTTATTTTCCCGTGCAACGCAGACGAATTTGAAGAGAAAGCTATGTCGGAAAAGTAAAAATACAAGAGCGCGTGCATTTAATGTTTAATAAATAAATACCTAGTAATTGCTGTTGCCATACAGAAAAATCGAGATGTTTATAGATTTTACTAGAATTTTCTCGTGAATGATTAAAAAGCTTGTAAAAGCCGAATTAAAACACCTCAGCTCAGTTGCTGTTGTTTTAAGCGAACTGTATGTTTACTTAGCGCTATTTTTGATTGTAGCGAATTCGCTGTGAGATTGGATTAACTTTCTCTGTTTTGAATTAAGTTTTGTTTAACGTTTGAGATATTGTGATATTGTAAGAATATCTCTGAAGAAATATTTCAGCATTTTGTTTTATTTCTTGTAAAAAGAATAAATTTTACTAACTTTTTATCGATTTGTGCATTCAATCCATTACGAAACCGTACGCACGCAACACAGTTATGCCGCCCAACGGAACAGTGATTAATCAACGGAACAGTGATTAGTGACTTTGACTACTATACCGAGTCTATTGAGTCTGTTTTCGAATCATCCCGGAGAAAACATGGATGTTTGTAAATGCATAATGTCTGTGCGGCATGGGGCACTCTAAATACGCGGCGAGCCGAAAGTCCTCTCGAAAGGTTTCTAGTAGAAAAGATTGGTGGGAGATACACAGACTCGTCCCACCCACTGTGCTCTTTCTCAAAATTGGGGACGAAACTGAGCAAAGTCGTATAGAGCCTGTATAGAGCCCAAGGCTCTTGCAATAACAGGGGCAATCTTGACTTCCTGACACTATGAATTCCATGGATATGCTCTGGTTTCAGACAAGTGAGATTATTCCCAACAACAGAGAACAGTTACTGCTACTTTTTAGAAAACAAAGGTAAACATTTCAAATAATTATATTTGCTAATATCGAAACCTTAATCTTAGGTATCAAAATGATATAAACTCAGATTAATTTAATTCTAACAAATATCCTCTTCCAATGCATGTATTAATTTCTCACAACAAATGAGTCTTAATGTCTCTCACTGTGAATAACGGTAGGTATTCGAATCAAACCAGTGCCTTTTTATTTACATTACATTATTTCCGGAATTAATAGACGTAAATAAAAGGCATGCATGAGAGGAAAAAAAATTTTAAAATCAAATGTTTAGCCAAAGAAAAAGGAACTCACATATTTAATTAAAATTTCTTCTATTCGAAACAATAGATCTTCTGCCATTATGCTGCCATAATTGCTGCTACAAGAAAGATGAGAAAATTTAAGAGAATGGAAATCGGTGTATTTAATTTTTGACCTGCCTCTAATCAGTTGTGAAAGAATGATGTCCTGCCTCCAATCAGTTGTGAAAGAATGATGAAAGAAGACTAGCTCGATATTGAGAATAATAGATTAACTTGCCATCAATTGTTATCATCCTAGTATTATAGCGGAATTCCTTGAATAAATGCTTATAACAGTATAATATACTCTGGCCCAAATTTTGGAAACCATCTGATTCTATAGATTTGCTTAGTACATTAGCAAAAAAGATAGCAATCTGTTTTATCTTTCTTGGTTTCATTAATTGAAGTAACTTATTCTCGTCTTAAGATTCTCTGTTAGCTTGGACGTGTTTCTATTCTGAGTGTCAAAGTCATATTTTTATTGTTGCATGTAAACTGTTCCACAAATAAACTCTTCAATCTTAGTATAGAAACTTTTCTTGGCTTAAACTTCGAATATGTTACTGTTACAAGAATTGGGATAACTTATTTGTTTTAAAAGCGATTGCTTCCAACGTTTTACAGGTGACTGCATAATATAGCTGCTTTAGGAACTAGTAACTAGAAAGTTTGTGTTACCACAAATATTTTTATAATTTAATTTGCTTTGTGGCAAAATTTTTTATGCTTTCATGTCATGTTTGCTCCTTGTACACATGATATTTTAAAAATGGCTAATGGTACATACTTGATATTTGATGGAATTCTTTATATGGGCACTAACTTCTAACTGAACAAAAACTCAACATGAATATTTTATTATTAAAAAATTTTATGCATCAAACCATTATAGAATTTTTTAATAAAATACGTTTTATAAACTAAACTCCAAATAAAATAGAAGTTTAACATGAAATTCTTAGGATTTTTGGTTCACAGTAGGTTTCAAATATTATAAAAGCTATATATAAAATATGGAATTAAATTATGCAACAGAATGTTTTAAACTGTGCGCGTAAGATGGAAACATAATGTGAACGCATGAAAAATTTTGTCACAAAGCAGATTAAATTATAAAAATATTTGTGGCAACACAAACATTCTGGTTACTAGTCCCAAAAGCACCTATATTATGTAGTCAACTGTAAAAGTTGGAAGCAATTGCTTTTAAAATAAGTAAGTAATCCAAATTCTTGGAACAGTAACATATTCGAAGATCTTAAGAATTTTAAGGGTACGAGCCCCCTTAGGATGAGAAGAGACGGATAGAAAATCTGTATTTTTAAGGCATTTGGAGATGAAATATTTCAAAGAGCAGTCCTCCATTAAATCCCATATAGATATTGAATTTAGACACATTTCATTTATTAGATCAAATGTGTATGATCTTTTAATTCATAGATTTAATTCTGAACAACCATTTTCCCTCGGCTTTACGGGAAGCATTTAACCTTAATCTGCTAACATTCAGATTGTTTCCATATGTTTTGGAGGATAGTTACTGAATATTTTTAGGAGAATGAGTAAGAGGAAAGGACAGGAATAAGCCCACAGGCCATCATGACCTGACTATATAGTGATCCAGGTACTGTCCCATGATACTACTGATCCAGTAAAGCTCCTGCAGACGTTTTGTGCTGTCTTTTCAAAATATTTTCTTGTGAATGTTATTGAATGAAGACTATCGGTTTTGTAATTAGTGCTTACAAATATCTTGAGATTGTTCTGAAAGACATTTGATTAAATATTGTTGATTTTATGCTGTTTGGATAAATGTTGCATAACGGTTAAGAAAATGTTCCAGCTTTGAAAAAGAGCCTTGCATTCTGCTCACTTCTGGGTACAAGAAAGCCTGTTTAACAAAGTACAGAAAACATCGACGTTGGACCAAGCAACAGCGGGGGACCCATTCTCTTCACATATGAATCATGAATCAGCCTTTTTATTCCTGAAGTAACTGCATATAACGAGAACTAGGGACTACCCTCTTCTAGTATCCGGGATAATAATCGGGATGTCCGGGATAGCAGTGAAGGCTTGATGGTCTGAGCAGTCACCATGTCATCAAGCACAGTCATCATGTCATGGCCGAGCGCACCGAGTTTTAGATCTTTGGCTGTGGCTGCTGCAAGATACAGGCAAGACATCTAGAATCTATATACTATTAGCCTTTTCAGGTATGGTCGTTGATTCATTTGTATGGGTGACAACTGTCGTTTATATAGGGCTCATATGGCGGATGGTTGTTCGAAAACTGATGCTATTAACAGGTGAATTGGCCAGCAGCTCTCGAGCGCTAAACCCAATAGAAAATGTCTGCGACGGACACTCTTGAGAAGCAATTTCGACACTCGTCTTTCCCTTTTTAGAACTTTCAAGGACTGAAAACAGCGTTGCTGCAGCAGGGACTCACATAGTAAGGCTGTCTCATTTCCAATACGACGAAATGTTATTGAGGGGACCATTAGTTTCCTTTTTTGTTTGATCTTCCAACCTCTGCTTTAAATCTTTCTGAGCCAATGAGCCTTACGCTCATGTGTGTTTACCGAACAAACCAAGCAAAAGTAACTGATAGGATTGAAACTTTCCATTCCTTAAAAGAAGAATACACTGAAAAACTGCAAGCACATAAGATTCACTATTTTCTTTTTACATGAATAGAGAAATTTTAGCATTTCTATCATAGCATCAACCTTAAATAGAGCTCTATCTGTCAGTTCAGTCAAAACATTTGAATGCGATCAGAGAACTAAATCATGTTTTGTGGTTCGATGGTCATATACACCATATGGTGTCCTAAGGTATGCTTATTGCAACCCCGTTTCCTTAACTTCCTCATTTGCTTACTTACGCTCTCCTGCCAGAATGAGTTTTTAGTTTTAAGTTTTATGAAAAATAGGGTAGAAACTACTATTTAAGCTGAAATCTGAGCTTCTTCAGTTATACCGTGTTCTGCTTTTCGGCCACGTCGTTTTTACGAGTTACAGCTTGTTATTTTACGGCCGTGCTTATTACATGTCTGTTAGTTTACGCCGGTGATTTTAGTTAAGAGCCCACTACGCGTTAACTGCTACTGTACTTCACTGCTGCTCTGCGCAGCTTAGGTTAATTATCCTACTTAGCATCACTTTAGTTTACTTTTTCTACTTTTAAGTTCAAGGCATAAGTGCAGGCTTCCTGTACGCCCAAGTGCAGGCTCAAGTGGGGCCGCCTGTGAATATCTTGGGTTAAAATAAAGGGGTATTTAACCCTTCTTCTGAGTTGTTCCTTACCCAATCAGAACTCAGCAGTAGTCGCTTCACAGTTCTTTTAGGTGATAGCCGTCAAATAACTTTAATTTAACTAAAACACTACAAATATAAATGTGTTTTTGTTTACAAATAGAATGAAAAATACAGACGAAATGTAGATCTTAATATTCTAAGCATGGATGATTTTAATGGTTAGTAATATTTTCGTTAAAACTTGCAAAATTTCAGAAACAAAAAAAGAAAACACAAAATACGTTTCAATTAAAGATATCCATAAAGTTCCTTATATTCGATTTTAAAACTCCTGTAGATTAGCTGTAATAGTATAAAATAGAATTAAGTGTATATGGAACTGTGCAGGACCAAAAGGTTCGTTCGTTATATTCGAGGATACATTATAAGTCGGGTTCGTTATAGTCGGCTCAAAAATATATAAAAATCTGATGTGCACTTAAGCAACATTTACATGCTGATAAGTCTACAACTATAACATACAGGTTAACTAAAGGCATAAAAACCTAAACCGGAAGATAGGAGTTACATAATCAACCATTTTAAGGCAAAAAATACATAATTTACAAACATATAAGAATAAAGAAACTGAGTTCACTGAGCCGAGTAACAGAGTGGATATATATATACATATATTTATATACTTTTGGTGCGGACGATTGCAACAAAAAAACAAGTACATATCTACTTGCTATAGCAGTCTTATATACAAAATTTCAACGTTCTGAGGCTACTCGTTTTTGAGTTATACGAGATACATACACATATACGTACGTACGCACAGACGCCAAGAAAAAAATCTCTTCAGAATCTATTTTAAATCAATTTTACAATTTTTTTGGAGAAAAAGAGTCCTTTACTCTGTCCTTACGTACAGATGTCATCATCAAACAAAACATCGTTAAACATCGTCAAAAACATCGTTAAATTGCTTTCAATAGTGGTCAAAATGGATATTTTCGTTGGAATATGATACCCGAAATTTCTCGCAATTACAATACTTCCTTGTAGGAAGTACAAGGAAGTAAAAAGGAATTGAAAAACAGAAATTTTATTACAATTTTTACGTAGAATTCTACGATCTACTTCCAGTTTCTGAAACCTTTTTAACGAAAATACAGAGAAGTAATCTCTTTTATCTTGAAACATACTGGACTTCAGACTGGATTATTTAAATTTAGGTAAAGTATTATAGAGTTAGTTATCTGCCCAAATTTTACTTTTAACGGAGTATACCCTGGAGATAAAATCCGCAGGCCACGTAGTTCTTCATGCAAGTAGTATGTGTAATCATCACACCATCTGAGGTGGCCAGGCTTATTGATCTTAATTACAAATATTTCCTTGTATTCATCAACTCAGAAGAGTACTTCTGCGAGGAAAAACGGGGCAAAGCAGGCATATAATTCTTGCATAAAACTCCTCTCAACCAAGTGTTTTCTAAATCATTTGTTTTAGCTTTCAGAGATTCGAGACTTTAAAGGAGCTTTTAGAACCACAGCAAAACTTCGACTGTCAACGTCGATTGTGGTAAACATTTGCAGCTAGTAAAAGACCTTTTCCTGAATTTATATGGCTCTTAGATTTCAATGCCCTGGTTTTGTCGTTACTGTTCTAATTGCGTGCAATTGTAC
>KK113016.1:0-62300 GCA_000611955.2 Stegodyphus mimosarum | reverse complement strand
AACAGTTCTGTATCTCCCGTTCTACCGGGCCGATTGACGAAATTCAAATTGCGTTTTTCCATCTCTCGAAAGCGCGACTTAGGATATGTATTAGATTTATATATAGCATTATTCTAATATAGGTATTTTGACACAAAATCGGGCTTTTTCTGAAATAACATACCAATTTTGTTTTCCATATTTCGACTCTAAGACTCTAATGATGCCAAATTGCCAAGTTTCGTAAAAGCCGCACGAGTAGTTTTTAAAAAATTGGCTCTCAAAAATTTAGTTCTTCAGTGTTAATTGAGTTTGGTATTTATTAATATCTATTTTTTTATGAAACTTATGTGATTCCTTCTTACGCAGTTCGAAATTTAGCTTCATTCCAAATAAAATTCACCAAATTTTTATGATTTATTTTTAAAATTTGTATTTTTAAATAAATTTTATAAATTTTTCGAAAAATATTTTGAATTACAACCTATGAAATTTTTACAATCATCTTAAAGTAGATGTAGTTCTAAGCATACCTGCAAAATTTAGAGCTTTTCATTCAAAATTTCCGAAGATATACCTGAATTTATATATTGACGCGTATTGAAATTTGTCATATTTGTTGAAAGCGATAATAACGAAAATGTGGTTGACTCACTTTGTTAAAATTATTTGAAAGTAGAACGATGTGACTTCTTTTCCACAAGCGCCTGGCCCCAGCCACCACCCCTGTTCTTATTGGTTGCCGTTTATGACGTCAGGTTGAAGAGATTTGATTATCGGTTTCGCGTAAGTTAGATGAACTTATACTTTTTTGGTCTTGGTTATGTTTTGCATAAATGTGAATTTGTGGAATGTAACAGAGTATTTACAATTAAAGCAAGCTTTTCGCCCGCAAAAATGCCGCGGGGAATTCATTTCGTCACTCTATGGCATCACAAGTAGAGTCCAATAAGAGCTTGGGATGGTGGCTGGGGCCAGGCGCTTGTCTTCTTTTCCTGTCCTTCACAATGTAAAAAAGGGCAGGAACGATGTGACTTTTTTTCCTCATCTGCACAATGGAAGGGAAGGAAAATAGGTTGCCACATATTAAGAAGCTCGCCATTCTTGGCTGAAACTGAAACAAATTCGCCAAGTTAAAATTTTGAATTTCTTGGTAAATTTCTCACCAAATTTTACAGAATTTAATATTTAGGCATAATTTGACACGTAGAATCGAAATTTGGAAAAAACGTTGGTGTGTTATTTCAGGAAAAGTCCGATTTTGTGTCAAAATAACTATATTACAACAAAGCTATATATAAGTCTAATATATATCCGAAGTCGAGCTTTCGAGACATTGAAAACGCAATTTGAATTTCGTCAATCATCCCAGTAGAACGAGAGAAATAGAACTGTCCCCCCTTTTTTTTAGCGCAGTGTACTTGAAAGTAGAGATAATTTATCTAAAATATTTAAGTCAGCTGTCTGCTTCAGCTTGATATTTCTGTAATTCTACTCATTTACCAGCTTCACGTTGAATCTTTAGGGATAATGGGGGAACATTACTCTGAAGACATCCAAAATCTTCAGTTATAGATCTTTATTAATAGAAAACATTGTAAGTCGTTTGCTTTGCATGTATATAACGTTAGCCTCAATTAATTTGCGCTTCAGAAAGAATTAGAATAACTTTTGTAACGCAAGTTAATTATTTCTCTTTTTTCCTCTAAAAATAATTAGTTTCATTTACATATTCTATAAAAATGACTTGATTTTGTTTTTTATTAAATTAAATCCTGATGCCGAGATAGGAAATCTATATCTTACAAAGAATCTGATAATGAAGACTTATTGAAGAGAATTAGTTGTTAAATTTTCTGTCGTCATTTTGAATTACTTTACGACCCATTTACGATATGCAATATTCTTCAAAATGTAAGTGAAAATTAAACGTCTGTGTCTTCTAAAACTTTGAATGAAATGTCCTTAAAGGAAAGAGAGAAGAATATACCCGCATAAAATGGGCGTTGAAATTGTCAGGAGTTGTATGTTTCCTCTCAAAGCCCGGTGACACATTTCATGAAAGTGGGTAACAGGCGGAAACTTCTTTAAGAAGTTATTTAACGCCTGAATTAACTTTTCCAAAATCTAAAGTATAACACCCGAGTGAGTACATTGAAAAGTGTAAGTAGTGTGTAGAGGGACTGAATATAAAAAATTCTTCTCGGTTCCTTATTTTTTCTAATGTTCAAATACCCGCACAAATTGTTTTCTTAACAGGATTTGCACACTAAAAATGGTATAAATATGTCATATAAGAACTTTTTGATGTCAGGTTTTGGAGATGCAAAATAAAACATTTAAAATTAGACAAAAAAGCAACCTTTCTTTGGTAGACTTGAACAATATTCTGTCGATTTTGAGAGAATCAGACACTATTTGTTCTTCTCCAAGAGCCAAAGTATTTTGCAAAAAATGGGTGGAGCGTAATACTTTTATACCGAAAGCAATGGAAGGAACAAAGTGAAATGAATACAGCCCCATCTGCCGAGAGAAATACAAAGAAAATATGAAAAATTAACTTGTTAGAATTCCGAAAGTGTTAGGAGAAACTACACTGGATTTTTTCTCATTAACGATAGATTTTTTATAAGCGCTCAAGAGATAGTTTTGTGAACATTAACCTTTTTCAAAAGTGTGAAATAAATCCAATTTACCAAAGGAAAAAGCGTTATGGATACGTTTTACAGAGCCAAAATCAAAATTATGATTAAGTGTCCGACTATGAACAGATAACTAAGATATGCTAATTTCGTCGTTTCCAAGGTTAAGTTCATGTTCCTTGAAGCGAAATTTAGACGAAGATCTATGTAATACTTTCAGAATTTTATTATTTAGTTTCTCACATGTTACAGGAATTTCCCTCCACGAATGGCTCGTTTGTTTCCGGCTTATTCCGTTGATTGCTTTCGGTGCAAAATGGTTGGGTTCCACCCAACTTAGCATTCCTTTCCTCTCGAAGAAGAAGGACATGTTTTTGGACCCCTTAGAAATCAACAGACTTTTATTCAAAATCCAAACTAAATTAAATTTGCCTTTACATTAGCATAATTTTCTTTCAATTTAAGTATATATATGAAATGTATAATAAGATACGATGGCTTCTCTAAGAAACGATTGGCGACCTCAAAATTACCGTATTTTTCGCCGTATAAGACGCACCGGCATATAAGTTGCACCCAATTTTAAAGGAGGCAAATCTAGAAAAAAAAGATTATGAACCAAATTCTGTCTTAAAATATTTTATATCAACTGTATAAAGTTAACAGCAGGTTAAGTTATCCATGTTCCCAATCTGGCTCATTTCAAAGTTTTTCTTCTTCCTCGCATCAATAACAAACTTATGAAAAGACAGAATTTTTGATTCGTATTCCTTTGGCATTTTTTGTGCAATTCTGGTTTTGGTGCGCATAGAGAGGCCAGATCTGTTCATAAATCTATAGCACCACGATGGTGATCCGGTGAAATCCTGAATGCCTTTCTCCACAGCAATGCGTTTGGCCTCATAGATTATCATTTTTGTTGAGACAGAAAGTCCATTTTGCCGGTGACGTGTGATCCACTCCTTTACTTCTACCTCTAACTCTGGCCACCTTGCAGTTGGTACACGCAAGGTGTGCTTGCTTTTATCCAAATTTTGGAGCTGATCCTCCTGTTTCCTCCACTCTCTTATCATTTTCTCAGTTGGAGGTGGCCCAAAGTGTCTCTCCGCTGCTCTGTTTCCATGCTCCTTAGCAAATTTTATTACTTCCAGTTTGAAAGCAACTTATATGCCAGTCTCTTCTGCTTCGACATCTTGATGGGGTGGTATGAAATAAGATATATTTCATTCAGATATACCATACTACATATATCACAGCTCACAGCTATCCGCTTGCTCCCGCACTGCTATTAGCTGAGCGCAGAGGCGCGTGTCTTCACCCGCTCCCGCGCTGGCTTACGAGACTCTAAAAAGTGCACAAAACCAGGGCGGGAGCGAGCGAAGGCACGCGCCTCTTCGCTCAGCCAATCGCAGCGCGAGGCAGAGACCGTACAAATACAGTGCGAGGCAGAGCGGGGCTTCCTGGTCTCAGACAAGAGAGACGGCGCCTCAGACGGCGCCAAGGCAGAGCGGCGCCATGGTGGGCTTTTGTATTTGCCGTATAAGACGCAGGCACTTTTCCCCCCCGATTTTGGGGAGAAAAAGTGCGTCTTATACGGCGAAAAATACAGTAATTATTCTAGATTTTTATGTTCTCCTCCTAGATTCATCTGTTCTCCCAAATTCGAGATCTTTACACGTTACATAAAAACCTACAATTAACCAATAATAGCTTAGCTATACTTTACGCTCGTACTTGGTATAAATACTCTTTGAAAGCATCTACGTCTTTCATTCATTCCTTTTCCTGATTTCTGCCATGCAAACAGCTCTCCACGTCGTTTATGCTGTTCTTTTCTAAGATGCCGACGTCGTACTTTTAAAACCAGTGTAAATAAAAATTATCGTATTTAACTATAATTGGATAAATGTCTTGTCTAACAAAAGTGATCTAAAGCGAATTATCATGGAATAAAGTTGTGTTTAGAAACGGCCACGCTTGGAAGTTTTTGATTCATGTATCCATCTGTTTAACTACGCAGTAGAATATGGCACTATTTAAAATTTGTCTATCTACGCAGAAAATATGACATGTATCTCTACATATAATAAAAGAAAGAGTCTGTCTGTGTGTGTGTATGTCTTTCTTTCGTGCTGCGCGTAAGCTAATAGACCCAGGGCTACGAAATTTGGTACATAGGTGCATCTAGACAAGAGCCAATGCACCTCGAAGCGATTTTTTTCGAAATTCGAATTAGATTATTTTTTATTTAATGTTTTTTGAGAAAATCGCGTCATTTTGAGACATAATGGGTTATACGAAAGCGAGATATTACTCTATACATTTCATTTTCACATCGTCGTGAAACGCAGGCACTTAGCTATTTTACGAACTTAAAATAAATTTCGTATTTCAATAAATCGATTCAATACGAATTGATTTAGCAAAGGGAGCTTAACACCTTTGCAGCGGAATTTGTTTTAAGAGTTTATTTTAAAAAATGTACTGTTTATTTTCCTATCATTTTTGGACACGTTAAACTTTAATCCTTCCGAGTCCTTTTACAAAAAGAATTTTAGAAAAATAATAATATTTTGTATTTTTAAAAAAAATTTAAATGAAGCTTCCCAATACACTTCTCACATCTCACATATTTTAAAATATGGTTTTGGCAACAATTTTTCATTCTTATTGTTGTTGACAGATTTTTGATGAAATCGCATCATTTTGAATAGTTTCATTCTTTTAGAAATGTGGGTTTGGCAACGTTTTTCATCGTATTTCTTATGTCACTTTTTTTAAGAAATTGAAAAATTGTTACTTTTTGTAAAGGTAAATTGTTTAATTAATTTATTAGGATAATTAATATTTATATTAAGGGATATTGCTTATTTCATTGTAATTTTTTATATTATGTTTTAATTATATATGATTTTAATTATAAGAAAGTTTTGCATGACGTTTTAAGAAATAAAGCTATTAATCTGTTTATGCCATTTGATTTCTTAAGATTTTGCAAAGGGAGTTGGTTAATTTATTTATTAGGATAAGTAACATTTGCGTTAAGGGATACTGCTTACTACATTGTAATTTTTTTATATATGTAATATATTTTTATTGCTTTTTTAATAAAGTTGTTCTACAGAGTAAAATTCTGCGCAGGTTTTAAATTTAATATTTTTCTTGGGTACTGGACGTTTGTCGAGAGAAAAGTGATAAAATTGCACTAATTATTATTTACGTTTTCAGAATATTTTCTAGAAGATTCATGAAAGTATGCCTCAGCTACCAAGAAAAAAGAAATGTTTGCGTGCAAGACGAGGAAGTGATAGAGAACGTGGAGAATTATCCCGGGCAAATGAAACAAAAATTCAGGATGCATATGGTTTTCTGGTAATACATCAGGGCCGTATGCAAGGGAGGGTTTTTTCTTAACAAAGAAAAAATAGATGGAAGAACTTACTGGTCCATCGGTCCCAGCTGTGTCTTTTAGGCATTTTTCCGGTATACGTTTAAAAGCCAGGCGAAGGCTGGCCGCACAGAGGTTAATATGTAATAAAACTGCTCCATTATTGAAATAAAACTGAGCCATTATTGTAATAAGAAAGCATTATTGTTGTAAGATGACTTTGAGAGTTGCAACGGATTGGCGTTGGAGAGGACTGCATCATAACTTGAAGACTTTGCTGCGTGGTTAGAACGATGGATGCATAAATAAAAAAAACTTGCACCTGTGTCCTAAATTTCATAGATAATTTTATTTCTTCTATAATGCACATTATCACTGTGAGTGTGCTATGCACCCACAATTTTGCTCAGCTAACATCTAAAACAATGGACAAATTTAAGAAAGCAAACCTTACATAGATAGAGACACAGCGAAAAGCAGCAGAAGAGACGAGCGAAGAGAAGGAGAGGGAGTTCCATTTCCATTTTTCACTGTATACTAGGCTTAGCCTGCGTGGAATTGCAGGATTTTTGCAGTTGTCATCATCTAGGAGAGTCCTGAAAATAAATGCGTTTTTAAAGTAGTCCCGGAGACAGCACCTAAATGTCTAAAGAGTGACTACATTGTCACTGTTCGTTGCGACGTAATTAAACTTTTATACGGATTCCATTTCAGATCACATGATACTTTAATGTACAGGATTTTGGGTTCAGATTTCCTCGGTAAGTGCGCATCAGAACTGTAGGGAGACAAATTTATTGCTATTATTTTTAGAATGAAACGAAAGTTAAAGGGCTATTAATTTATTATTTGAAAGCTATATTTACTATTTTACATATTAGATATTTTATGTTTTGCATATACAGTGTCTCACAAAAGTGATGGTACACTTGTGTTTTACAAAAGGAAACTGCGGTAAAATAAATTTTAAAAAAAAGTAAAAAGTTTTTGTGGGTGTGTTTCATACTTAAATTTTGTAACAATTATTACATAACATACATTTTCTCAAAATATTAAAATATTAATTTAATAAAAATACAATTGTTTAGAACGGAGCAAAAAATGGCTCACATAAGTGGTGGGACACTTACTTTTCCACCAAATATTTATCCAAAAGGTTTACTTTTTAAAAGGTTTTAATATTTTATTGGATTTCCTTTTACTTTTAAGACATGCTTTAATCTTCTTGGGATGGATTCGAATAATGCTTTTGTGATTTCTGGAGTGATTTTACCCCATTCTTCTTGAAACACCGATTTCAATTGTTGTTTTGAAGAAATGGTGTGTTTGCGAATTCTTGATTCCAATTCTTGCCAAATATTCTTTATGGGATTTAAGTCTGGAGATTGTGGTGGTGTTTTTATTATTTCAGGACTCGAATGAATTTATGAGCGGCAGTTAAAGCATTTTGGCAGATTTGTGTGCACTAATTTCTTAATAGGAGATACATATTGTTAATCTAGTATTTACCTAAGTAATCTAGTATTATTTTGATTTAATACGCCAATATACTTGTACTGATCCATTATACTGTCAATAAAAACAAGATTACCAACTCCAGCGGACAACATACACCCCCATACCGTAACTCCTCCTCCACCATGTTTTACTGCTGGCACCAAGTTCTGTTTCCGAAATTTTTCCCTGGATTTTCTCCACACCATGATTCTACCGACAGAACCAAATATATTAAATTTACTCTTATCAGCAAATATAACTTCATTCCAGTAATCGGAATTCTTATTTATGTTGGATTTTGCGAAAGCCAGTCTTAGTTTTCTATTCTTTTCACTTACGAAGAATTTTTTCCTGGCTGCTCTACCGTGATATCCAGTAGATCGAATTACTCTTCTAATAGTCTCAGGATTAAAAATTACTCCATATAATGCTGGTAAATCAGCAGAAACTTTAGGAGCACTCATTCTTGGATTTTTTTTTAATATTTCGAACGATAATTCGCTTTATTCCATTGGATAGCTTTGATGGTCGGCCAAGTCTTCTTTTATCCTGAACCATATGATTCTTTTTATAGCGTTTAATGATATTGAAAACTGTTGAATGACTCAAGTTAACTGTTTCAGCAGTTTCTCTAATAGATTTTCCACGTTCAATACGCAAATTAATAACTAATTTTCGAATTACAGGCAAAGTTTCTTTTCGTTTAGCATTCATGGTTGCACAGAGCTAAAAAACACAAAAATTCCAAAACAAATTGGAAAACAATAATGCAGACGATTTTATAAATTATTGCCAATTGCTTTTGAGTAAAAATAAAAACCCCAAAAAATATTTTTAGACGATTTTTGTTGCATAATCTAATGGTGTCCCATCACTTATGTGAGCCATTTTTTGCTCCGTTCTAAACAATTGTATTTTTATTAAATTAATATTTTAATATTTTGAGAAAATGTATGTTATGTAATAATTGTTACTAAATTCAAGTATGAAACACACCCACAAAAAATTTTTACATGTTTTTTTAATTTATTTTATTACGGTTCCTTTTGTAAAGCACAAGTGTCCCATCACTTTTGTGAGACACTGTATATATGTAAAATATAAAAAGTACGTTAGCTTTGCTCTGGCATCTATACTTAACTTTCCATAATTTCACGATCTTCCCCTAGACCAGTACTTTCTAGAACATTCTGGCATGTTATATAACCGCTAGTATAAATAATGAGTACACGCAATTTTTCGTCAGACTACTTTCTTCTACCTCTGCTGCAAGACCCTGCTGCTGCTCATCCCATCTTTCTTCCCTTTTTTAGAAGCGTTATGAGGTAGAAAGCCTAAATTTAATCGTATTTGGTTTAAATCACTATTAAATATTAATTTGGAGAATTTCATCTAAAGGAAAAATGATCTGCGGTGAGAATTGAATAAAGATGTGGAAACTAAAAAGTGAAATCCTTGTTCATCGTCAGTTTGCAGCCTTCCACTCAGCCACAACAACGCCCGGACTCTGATGTAATTATATCGCCAAGCCTTGTCATTCATGTGCCTACCAGCCAAAATATTACACACATATATATATATATATCATTATAATTACTGAGAAAGTTGACAAATTTTCTATTTGTTGTTGAGAGAAAAAATTAGAAAAACTTACAGTCCTTAAGTAATTCTCTTATACATTTCATTTCCCATATTATATCATTATAATCATTGTATAAGTTTTAAAAATTACGAGAGAAAACAGAATATTCATTTTATATTCATAACTGCAATTTCGTCTATGCAAAGAAATTTATGACAGTGATACGGCCCGAAAAGTACTTTTATTGGTTACTGACTGTTCTTAATTATATTAGATTGTCATGCAGAGAATCTGGCTTCCAGGTTATTTCTAAATGTTGTGGATTCCTTGACAGGAAATGCTGAGAAAATAGGGGTGAGCGGTACCTGTAAAATACTGACGTCAGTAAAAACTAAACAATTAGAGTGTAAATAAAGGATCCTTTCGCTTCTGTATATACTACAGAGACAGAGAGAATGCTTTTTATTCTCCTTGATGAGATGCGATCCACGAGGGGTCCTGCCTAAGGATCGAATGCACAATTCTTTTCTTGAAAGCCTGGAAGGGAAGGTTAAAATTGATTTCCTTGTAAGAGATAAATAGATGCGGCAGCTTTGTAAAAAGCCTTGACTTGGGGCAAACGACATTTATTGTTTAAATGATCCTTAGACTGTATAAGAGAAAAATAAGGTAGGCAAACTTTTACTACTATTTTCATGACAGAGACATCATGTCGGTGCTTGAAAATAGTCCAAAACCTTCCCTGGTGATTGAGTTGGAAAAAATGCTCTACTTGTCTTTTCTTGGGATGATGTAGAAAAATATATGCTGCACCTAAATTTACTTGCTGCACTGTTTGAATTGGTTCGGAAAAGGTTGTGGCGGAGCGTAATTGACCAATTAAGTGAGGCGCGGTTGAATCTTTAATAAATAATTAGGTTTGGAATTAAATGGAAAGGTTTTGTCGAAAAACAACTTTTGCTTTTGACTTGCCTTGAGTTGGATGAGGAGATTATTGAAAATAAAAAAGGAAAACTGAAAACGGGAATGGGGGGATAATTAGGAGAAAGGTGCGTAGATTTTTTAGATAGAGAAAGAACATTTATTGGAGATAATTTGGAAAGAAAGAACGATAAAGATTTCTGCCCTAAACTGATGAAATGTTCCAGTTTTACAGATGGTTAAGAAACGACTGTTCGATAAATGTTCTTATGCTGCACTAATGAAATGTCCCAGTTTTACACACTTTTAAGGAAAGACTCAGCGATAAAAGTTCCTCCTCTAAACTGATAATGGGCGATTATTCCGGCACTGTGTTCTTTTATTATTGTGAAGCGACTGCTCCGAATTGATAGTTAGCATATTGGAAAAGGTGTCTTCCCTGTACGAAGAAGGTTAAAAACTGTAAGTGATTGTATTAGGACAGGTTACCTTAATTCATTTGCGGCTAGACCCTTGAGTGTTATCCTTGTATTATATGCCAGATTCCCGAAGTTTGCTCATGTACGTATCCTTCACCTCCTTTTACTTTGTAGAGTTGATCATATAAATCTGAATTTTTGAATGTAAGTATTGATTCAGAATTCTAGGATAATGTCTTTATTTTCATATTGATTGTGACTTTAATATGTTAATCTGATACTTGTATGAAATGAATATTTACATAGCTATGATTCTGTATATGTTGGTCTTCCCTGTGAACGACAGTACAATTATAAATTGTGTTATGTAAACGAACTTGGGGTAATTATTTGCGGCTGTATTTGATTCTGTCAAGATGTTCATTTAATTTTAAGCTTACAAATACTGTATTACATCAATTTTTGGTACTTAAATATTTCAACACTTTAACTAATATTCTTATGCCATAATATAAACATCTCGTTGTTTAATGACTAATGAACGAAAGTTAAGCATAAAAGTATGCAGGAATAATTAAACTTTCGTCTACAGAAGGCGATATATTTCCGAACAAGTTTCTCCAGACGTCTGCGGCTCCTTCAGCAGTTTGTCTACGCAAAGAACACAGGGTGTTTATAAAGTCCCGGACCCATTTTGATGTTTAATAACTCATAAAATAATGAAGATATAAACAAACTTATAGAATTTATTGATGGAATAACTTATACATTTTCCTTTTCAGGTTTGAATATCTTTACTTTTGTAAATATCGTCTGCGCGTGTGGTTAATTTCAGATAATTTCATTTTCCAGTCTAAATATCTCTACTTTTCTATCTCTTCGTTTTCCGGAAACACGATGTAATAGGAGTGACAAAGCAAATTGAAATAATTTGGTAAAATAACCTATCCATACTAAAGATAAAGGGAAAAATATTTACAAAAATACAATTGTTATTATCCTCTGCTTAAAGTTTCAAATAGAACTTACGAAGAGAAAAGCGTTTGAAGCCCCAAGCTAAGTCGATCAATCAAGATCATGCAAACATGCTTCGTCTGACAGAACCATTGAGACTCCAAAAGGAATTAATCGAAATCAAATTTCTTTACAAAATAAAACTATATATATGCCCATTATCTTGTTACGGATTTCATATTTGTTTGGCTATTTATTTAGAATTGTAATTAAAATTGATTTATTTTTCCCGTGCAACGCAGACAATTTTGAAGAGAAAGCTACGTCGGAAAAATAAAAATAAAAAAGCGTTTGCATTTAATGTTTAATAAATAAATATCTCGTAATTACTGTTGCTATCCCAAAAAATCTAAAAAATCGAGATTGTTCTAGTGATAATTAAAAAGCTTATAAAAGCCGAATAGAAACACCTCATCTCAGTTGTAGTTGTAGCTGTTTAAAGCGAACTACTGTTTGTTTACTTAATGCTGTTATTGATTGTAGCGATTTCGCTGTGAGATAGAATTATTGTATCTGTTTTGAATTGAGTTTTGCTAAACGTTTGAGATATTGTGCGAATATCTCTGAAGAAATATTTCAGCATTTTGATTTGTTTCTTGTGGAAAGAATAAATTTTTGTCAACTTTTAACGACTTGTGCATTCAATCCATAACAAACCCGTTCGCACGCAACAATATTATTATATATGTTCTGTGCAATTGCATTTGGTATATTGTTACGAATACAAACAACTATCAAATTACTTATGGTAGCATATCGCACCACTGCTGATATCCTGCACACATTTCCTTTGCATTTTCTGTAGGCAGTTTTGTTTTTACATTGATGGTTTGTGGTGATAGTTTTTTGTCATTCCGCAATAAAATAAACGTTCTTTTAGGCAAGGCTCGGTTAATCGTCCCTTATGATTAATATAACGTATGCAATGGCTTCAGATAAACAAGGAGTTAGCTATACGGGGAATTCTATATTTATGTATCGAAATGTAATGCGAACGACAAAGCAAGCCAAAATTTTATCCTTGTGTGCTAAAAGAGAAAAAAGCAATTTACCCTACAATGCTCGATTTCAACATGTCAAACGTTTCTTACAGCAAAAGGTAAAAAATTAATAATCAATAATTATTAAATTATTATTATTATTATTATTATTAAATAATTATTATATTATTAAATAATAGTTATTAAAGATTATAAATTCCCGAAGAGATCTTATGCTTCATGGATTAGATAACAATTTTCAGTTCCATATGTAATTTTGCTTGTACACTGGAGAAACTATATTTCTTTCGAGACAAGCAAACAAATAAACAAAACAGCTTACTTTATGAATTCACTAATAAATACTAGCGTACTGTGACGTCATCAAGATATTAAACATATAAAATATTCATATTAAACAATTGAAAGTCTGAACAGAAATTAACCAAAGAATAGCATCTCCTACTAAAAACGATTGTTGTCAGCAAAGACACCCACTTGCCGAGAAGCTCCGTCATTCCTATACTTAAAAGCAACAAAATGCGAAGTTATTTATAGATCTCAACAATATTTTTCGTTAGCAATTTTTTTATTTCTTTACTACTTCCCGGAACTTTCTTTCATCAGCTTGAGTTCAAAGGGTGCAAAACAATGACTGCCTTTCAGTCTGATGGTTATTTGGATCACGTCTGAAAGGTTTCTAAAACAAGAACTACGTTTCTTTCGTTCGGAACCAGGAAATGTTACTTTTAGAAGACATTTCAGTGAGAGGTGAGGAGATGAGAGGTCAGAACTCACCAATTGCTTTGAAAACAATCTGCGAAAGAACTTGAGATTTCAACACCACGTAGTTTTTGCTCTCCCGAAATGTGCCTGTTTGGTAAAGGAAGTGTCTTCATGTGTTTGGCGAAGAAATGTTTATTTGTCTTCAGACTTTGATAGTTTCGCAGAATACATCGCTTAGTGAAGACATCTTACAACATTGCATTTCTCAAAAATATTTTTTCCCCTCGTAACTTATATGACACAATGAGTTCTTGTGCAGACTATCTTTCTAGGATGACCACCTCTGAAAATGGACAATGTCTCTTAAGATATAAATAAAAAGCTGTCAACTCCAAAGGACCACGATTAACTGGAATCGTGGATGGTAGACTTCGAAAGGTTTCACTGCATTTTAAACCTGTAAAACATTTTTAAAACTTTATAATATTGTAATTTAACTTTAGATATCGTATGCAGTGCGGTGTATGGCAAAGGTCAGAGCATCAAATATATTAGGGATTTTAGTGATACCGTATTATCAGACATATGATTATCAGACTAAAATTGTAAAATGTCACAACCTAAATTTTTCAATTTAGTGTATTAAGGAATGAAAAAAATTATGTACACTGCGCAAAAAACAAACAATGGCACAGTTCTATATCTCCCGGTCTACTCAGCCGATTCATGAAATTCAAAATGCGTTTTCCATGCCTCGAAAGCGCGACTAAGGATATGTATTAGATTTATATATAGCATTGTTCTAATATAGGTATTTTGACACCAAATCGGACTTTTTCTGAAATGATATGTCAATCTTTTTTCCATATTTCGATTCTACGACTCACATTATGCCAAACTGCCAAGTTTTGTAAAAATCGCAAGAGTAGATGAAAAAAAAAATTAGCTTCCAAAATTTAACGCCACAATGGTAATTCAGTTTAGTATGTATTTATTCAATCTCTAATAATTATGAGATTGAATAAATACACTTTTTTAATACACTTACTTAATTAGTTTTTTCGCAGTTCAAAATTTAGGTTCACTCCAAACAAAATTCACCCATTTTTTATGATTTATTTTTAAAATTTTCATTTCTAAATAATTTTTATAAATTTTTTGAAAAAAAATTTGAAATATAACCTATAGAAGTTTCACCATCGATTTAAAGTAGATGTATTTCTAAGTATACCTGCAAAAAATTAGAGCTTTTTATTCAAAATTTTCGAAGGTATACGTGAATTTATATATTGGCGAGTTTTGAAATTTCGCATACTTATTGAAAGCGCAATGATATCTAATGTGGTTTACGCACTTTGCTGAAATTATTTGAAAGAAGAACGATGTGACTTTTTTTCCGTTCATGCACAATGTAAAAAGGTAGGAACAATGTGACTCTTTTTCCGCTCCCTTACAATGGAAACGATAGGAAAATAGGTTGCCACGTATTAAGAAATTCGCCAAGTGGCAATTCTTGGCGCAAACTGAAAAAAAATTTCGCCAAAATAAATTTTTGAATTTCTCCGTGAATTTCGCACGAAATTTTACAAAATTTAATATTTAGGCATAATTTGAGTCGTAAAATCGAAATATGGAAAAAAATTGGTATGTCATTTCAGAAAAAGTCCGATTTTGTGTCAAAATACCTATGTTAGATTAATGCTATATACAGATCTAACATATATCCTAAGTCGCGCTTTCGAGACATGCAAAACGAAACTTGAATTTCGTCAATCGGCCCAGTAGAACGGGAGATATTGAATATCCTCCCCTTATTTTTCGCAGTGTGCATTATTTTTTCAAAAATATTAAATGAGAAAAACTTGTTTAGTAATCAATTTATTGACGACTTAATTATATTTAATTAGCGTTTGCTTTGAAATCATCGTTACTCCCACTGCATGAAAAGTTTCAATTGAAGTTCGACTCTACACCTGTTTCAATGATCTTCTATTCTCAGCTATTCCCATTCGATCAATATTCAGTTTTTGATGAATGTAGTTCCGAGTAGTTGTGACGCATCTTGTGACTATAGTCACCAAAAACTGGAGTCTGTGTGTCAAGTAATATCACAGCTATTTGTGAAGAAATGTACTCACAACATTGACGTCAGAAGTTTTCATTTTATTCCCGATCAATATTTAGCTCCATAGGTGCGCTGACCCAGAAGGGCTATCAGTGTCGAAACGGCATTTTGCTACGAATCACTAAAATAGTTGAATCATTTTTCAAATTGTTGCCACCAAATATTATTGCTCTGTATTATATATAAAGAAATTAAATAATTAAGAATTGCATAAATATATGTATGTTTCTCGTATTGTGAAAAAACAAGGGTATCAAGAGCCATCAAATTTCGAATAACGTAGCCGTTCACCCGCGTATGGGCACCTGAAAGACCAAATTTTGAATTTCGAATTTGTTTAACTATCTATTTCATATTTTGCAAAATTTTAACGAATTTTTGATTAACAAGTTCAACGATTTCAAAGCGAGCAAGGGCAACACTGTACGGAATAAAACATTTTTATCTCCAATGCGTAAGACTGTCAATCGGAAATTCTAGAGATATGCTGTTTTTAAATAGTTTCAGCCCAAAGCGGAGTTAGTCCAAATGCTCTTGGAACGTGTATGTGGTTGTAAATGAAGAAAACACTCCTTTGGGAATAATACAAAATATTTCAGATTGAAAGCTTTCAGACTTTTTTGCAATCTTAAGTTTTTAAAACTTTTTAAATAAATAAAAGTGCTGTACGTAAACCACGTATAAATCTGAATTTGAAATAAAAGACTGGTAGAAAATATTAAAAACACGAGACCTAGTAAAAGGTAACAAGCGAAACTACACAGTCCAGTCACATTAATGTGACCATCTGTCAAAAGCCAGAATAACCACCTTTCGCAGAGCGGACTGCTGCGAGACGTGCAGGAAGAGAGTCACATAGGTCCCTGAAGGTGTTCTCTGGGATGTTGAGCCATGCCGACTCTAATGCCGTGGCCAGCTGCGCTAGATTACGCGGTTGAGGATCCATGGCGCGAACAACTCGATCGAGATGGTCCACACAGATGCTCGATTGGGTTTAAGTCAGGTGAGTTTGCTGGCCAGGGGAGGACGGTAAACTCATCCTGGTGCTCTTCGAACCACGCACGTACACTGGCAGCTGTATGGCACCTCGCATTGTCCTGCTGGAAGATGCCATCATCCTGAGGAAAAACAATGCGCACGTAGGGGTGAACATGGTCCGCAAGGACAGATGCGTACTTGTATTGATCCATTGTGCCTTCCACAATGATCAGTGAACCTAGAGAATGCCAGGAAAACATTCCCCAGACCATAATGCTCCCGCCTCCAGCTTGGACCGTTCCGGCAATGGTTGCAGGGTGGTTCCTTTCAGAGGTTTCACGCCTTATACGCCAACGTCCATCTGTCCGATGGAGCATAAAACGCGATTCATCCGAAAACGCAACCTGTCGCCACTCAGTGGACGTCCAGCTGCTGTACTGGCGTGCAAATTCTAGCCTTCGCCGTCGATGAACAGCAGTCAGCATAGGTGCACGAACCAGGCGTCTGCTTCGGAGGCCCAGACGCAGCAATGTTCGCTGAATAGTACTTTGGGAGACACTTTTGGTAGCCCCTTGGTTCATTTTGGTGGTCAGTTGCTCAACGGTAGCCCGTCTATCTGCCCGAACGCATCTCCGCAACCGTCGTTCGCCTCTGTCATCTATGGCCCGTGGTGCACCACATTTGCCACGTCGCTGATTTTGGACAGTCCCATTTTGCCATGCACGGTACACTTTTACCACGGCGGCACGCGAACAGTTCACAAACTCAGCCGTTTCGGAAATGCTTCCACCCTTGGCCCGAAAGCCAATGATCATGCCCTTTTGGAAGTCGGATAAATCGCTTCGTTTCTGCATTACGCCAACGATTGAAATGTTTTCCGAAGCCCTCACACACCCTTTATATACGCTCAACTGCACTGTGCTGCCACCTGCCTTCTGTGTTTGATTATTTAACTCTGACATGGAAAGTACGTGGTGGTCACATTAATGTGACTGGACTGTGTATATTGGGTTACCAGGTTTGAACTATTATCGCCATTATTAGCGGTGCTTACATTTACTGGGTGCTTTGTGGAAGCATTATTTTTGAGCATCTATAAATATTTATTCAATGGTGATTTTAAATACAGTAGCAAAACATTCCATATATTTCATATTTTTTAATTAGATTATTAATATTTTTGAAGAATATGTAACTAACTTTCTCAATAACAAAAAATTCTGATGCGTACACAACATCACTTCCTTGTACGGAATATTAAATTACACGCATTTTTTCCTGCCTTTCATTTAGACTCATTTCCTCGAATTTCATCTTCTCTTCTCTTTTCTTCTCTACATATAATAAAACAACCTCGAAGCGATTTTTTCGAAATTCGAATTAGAATTTTTTATGTTTTGTGACCAAATCGCGTCATTTGGAGACATAATGGGCTACAGGAAAGCGAGATTTCACTCTATACATTTCATTTTTACATCGTCGTGAAGCGTAGACACTTAGCTATTTTACGAACTTAAAATAAATTTCGTATTTCAATAAATCGATTCAATACGAGTTTATTTAGGAAAGTGAGCTTAACACCTTTTCAGAGAAATTTTTTTTTTAAAAACTTATTTTAAAAAATGTCTCGTTTATTTTCCTTTCATTTTTGGACACGTTGAACTTTAATCCTTTCGACTCCTTTTAAAAAAAGAATTTTGGAAAAATAATAATATTTTGTATTTTTTAAAAATTTTTTAAATGAAGCTTCCGAATGCACTTCTCACATCTCAGATATTTTAAAGCGTAGTTTTGGCAACAATTTTACTTTCTTATTGTTATTGATAGATTTTTAATGAAATTGCATCATTTGGAATAGTTTCATTCTTTTAAAAATTTCGGTTTGGCAACAATTTTTAGTCCAAAGGGATCCTATTACTTTCGTTTGGGCGTTTTGCGTCGCTTCACAAAAATGTGCGATTCACTTTTCAAACTGTTGCCACAAAATTTTGCAGGCCTGTATTATATTTAAAGAAATTAAATAATGAAGAATCTGCATAAATTTAAGCATGTTTCTCGCATTATGATAAAACAACGGTACCTAGAGCCATAAAATTTTTAATGACGTAATCCTACTGCGAACATGAGCATCTGGAAGCTCAAGTTTTGACTTTGGGATTTGTTTCATTATCGATTTCATATTTTGTAAAACTTTAACGAATTTTTGATTAAGAAATTCAAGGATTTCAAAGCGAGCAATGGCAACGTTGTACAGAAAAAACATTTTTATTTCCAGCACGTGAGCACTGTTGCCACTGCACGTGAGGAGTATCGGAACGGAAATTCTAAAGATATGCTCAATTTAAAATTATTTTGTGATATTGTTCTTGAACTGAATTTTATGGTTTAAGTGCGAAGAACATATTTAAAGAACAAAGGTAACGCACAAAATGTTAAAAAAATGTCCCTTTGGACGTAATTTAAAACTTTCAGATTTTCTTTTTTTTCATCGAATTACTTATGTTACTGTTTTTAAGAGACTGGAAAGTTTAAGAAATTAAAAAGTTGTTTCTTTTTGCAACGGTAAATTGTTTAATTACTTTATTAGGATAATTAACATTAGTATCGAGGGATATTGCTTATTTCATTGTAATATTAAGTTTTAGTTATATATAATTTTAATTATAAAAAAGTTTTGCATGATATTTTTTAATCTGTTTTTAATCTGTTTATACCATTTGAGTTCTTAAGATTTTGCAAAGGGAAATTGGTTAATTTATTTATTAGGATAAGTAATATTTGTATGAAGGGATATTGCTTATTTCATTGTATGCTTTTTATATGTAATGCATTTTTAACTGAATTTTTTTTCCGTTGTTGTTTGTTTCTTTGTCGATAAAATTGTTCTGCTGAGTAAAATTCTGTGCAGTTTTCAAATTTAATGTTTGGTGGTCTCTTTAGGCATTTTTCCGGTACACTTAAAAGCCAGACGAAGGCTGGCCGCGCAGCGACTAGTTAGAGATATATTTCTCACTCAATTAATTCATTTCCCACTCCGCAACAAGGCAAAAATTCATAAAATGTCAAAATATCTATAATAAAAATTGAAAAATATAGAAAAATATAAAACACCAAATACAGTTAAAACAATTTAAAAATTTTTTTGCTATTAAAATTACAGTCGGTGCACGAAACTGAAAGTTTTGTTTGTTTTAAAGTTTGAAATAACTGTCGATGAAATATTGATCATAGATAAATTCACTACTGCTGATCTGTTCTTGAATCTATGAAGATTATTTTGTAAGTATGAAGAAGCTGCTTCGAACGTCTGCCTAATTTATTTTTAGACGACAACAAGCAGGGAAAACACAATGGCAGGACGACAACCGAAAAGCATCGTTCTTTGACGAATAGAAATACTTTTCTCAAAATGAAATTAACCGAATCATTTTCTATTGTATTGAGCTCACAGTTTTCTTGATTATACCAATCAACTTAAACATGTTGAAGATTTTTCACTAGACCAAGGATCTCCAAACTTTTTACTCGCGAGCCATTTTGGATCTTTCACGAAGCTTCGAGGGCCAAGATCTAGCTCATTCATCATACCACGTCAATGAAATTATGACAAGCAGCGTTTTTAAAATATGCAGTGATATTTTTATATTTGTATCTACACGCCAGGGTCTTACAAAGGGTTTTGTTTTTTAGACTGTCATGCAGTTTCACCTAACATAAATTTCTTAAAGCTGTTTTTAAACATTTGCGAAAATATATTTTTGTTCCAGAATATTAGAAATTTCTTCTATTTAGTATATACTTTACTTTCCAATGGATTTACCTCCTCGTTGTCATAATTTATTAGTGCATTTTGTTTACATTTTGATCAGTAGCAAACATAAGTATATCATATTTTCGACACGTTTTGTGCGAAACAAAATCTCCAAAATTAAAATAAATTATAACATATACAGAGCAAAGATTAAGATTTAAATAAAAGCACTACTGGACTTCTATGACACAAGCTAAAATACTACTATGAAAGTAGGAAAGATAACATACGAAACCTCCATTCTTGTAAAAAGTACAATGAGAATTTTTTTACTTTCTTATACGAAATAAAGGAAGTATTGTGATCGCGAAAAATTTCGGTTATCATATTTCAACGAAAATATCCATTTTGACCTCACTCGAATCCATTTAAACAATTTTTTTTATGTGTGTGACATCTGTACATACAAACAAAAGAACAAAATAAAGGACTTCTTTTCCCAAAATGGATTGTAAAATGGATTTAAAACGAATTCAGAAGAGATTTTTTGTGACGTCTGTACGTACGTACATACATATGTATGTATCGCACATAACTCAAACTTGTATAGCCCCCAATCGTTAAAATTTTGCTTATAAGCCTGCTGTAATATGTACTTATGCACCTCCGGTTTGGGCTGCTATCGGCTGCGTCAAAAGTCTCTCTCTATACGCATTCCGTTACCCGTTTCGGTAAGCTCAGTTTTTCTATTCTTATATGTTTGTAAATTGTGCATTGTTTTGATATAAAAGTGACTGAATTATGTTGTTCTTATATTCTGGTTAAGAATTTTATGACTTTAGTTAATTTGCATGCAATAGTTATAGAATTATTAACAGTTTAAAAGTTGTTTAAATGCTACTAAGCCTAATGAAGCCCCCATTTGTTTACATTTTAAATTCTTGCTTTGTTTGAAGATGTGAGTTTTTATGTATTTTTTCCTTGCTGCGAAGTGAGAACTAAATTGATTGAATGAGAAATCTATATCTAATGGAATTCGAGGAAATAAGTTTAAATGAAGAGCGGCAAAAAATGTGTCTAATTTAATAGGACGCATGAGGATGTCATGTGTTTCCACATGAGATTTTTTATATAGAGTGTTACTGTATTCCACTCATTGTACATTTAGAAACGGTTGTATAATGCTTATAATATGTTTCATAAAGAACGTGCATGACAGGCAAGGCATTTCTAGGTTGGCTGTTATGTAAAATAGTTAATGTGTATGATATTTGTTACTTTAAATTTTATAAAATTATTTCAAAAACCCCTGGTGAGTCGGCTTATTAGTGCTCGCGGGCCAGATTCTGTTTTCTGGCCGTAGTTTGGAGGCCCCTGCGCTAGACCATCATTTCAGACATATCGTGAAAAAGCGTATCGGGGAAAGTGAGACCGAAGCCTCCTTCCCTTGCAGCACATCGAAAAAAAGCCGAGAAAAACCGGTTCAGTAAGAATTTATCCACTAGCGTTGAGTGAATTCGATAAAGATTAATTAATCGCAGTTCAAGTGTGACTACTTGTTTTCATAACTGCGAGTCAGATTATACCTAGGCCATCGAAGTATGCTTTTTGTGTATGCATTGTATAAAATAACTTTTGATGCAGATACCTGGTTTCGGATCCAGTGATTGAGCTCAATTAAAACATAAAATAATACACAATTTATTATTTAATTATTTAACTTATTATTCTATATAATATACGCAGTACATTAAACTTATCTTCGTGTGGTGGGTTAATAAATTATCAAAAGTTAATTCTACATTTGCAATTCCATATCGCATCTCTTTATGCATAATAACTTCGTAACTGAATGCTTTAATAAGTCCTAGGAAAATTTTGCAATAAATGATTCATGTTCTAAGCATGTATATGTTCACCTGAATACACGAATTAAATTATAGATTGTAATGTACCATTACATAATGTGCTAATTATTAAATTTATACGAAATTCATTTTAAATATCAGATATATGATTGATATTAATATCGGATAAAATAATTAAGAATTCTCTTTACGTAATCTATTAATTCTAGGATACCTAATTGCTGAAGTCTTATTTTTTAGAGCAAGTATTAATCTTTTAACTTATTCAAGATAAATTTTGTGCAGTGAAAGTAAACTGTGATTTTAAACAAAGCGTGTAGTTGCATAAACTACAAATGCACTGAACTTAACGTTACTCATGTATGTTCAGCAATATTATTAATCTTACATCATCCAAGGATTTATTAGAGTAATTCTCTAATACTTTAAAAGGTAAAGAACTTACGAGGTTTAGGGGCAAGTTATGATTTGTGATAGAGTGAGTTTTGTTGCTTAAGTCTAAAATGAACTTAAGACAGACTTTAATTCATAAGCAAAATATTGAACCGCAATATATGGAAACAGGAAGGCTCTCTGAGAGGTTAAAAAGTTAACAGAATTCGACATTGTTCAAATCATATTTCGTGTTCAGAAGTTTCAAAATGTGATTGAAAGAAAACGTCAAAGAGAAGTTACAGAGAAGAAGCAGTGACGATTATAAAATTTTATCAAAGATATTCTAATGATTAAGAGTTGTCAGTTGAAAAAAAAGGAGAAAAAATTAACATGAGGACTACAGATGGTTCTTGGATATGCACTCTATAACCAAAAACAAAAAAACAAAAAAAAAATAGACACCCCAAGAAGGAATTATTCGATTGCTTTGAAATTTCGTATGTTTAAATGTTTTGACAAAATATGCAAATGATTAAAATTTGGTGTCCAATGAATGAATAGTGCGATCTGCTGAGCATCGGAACTGCGCATCCAGCAGGTGAATATAAGGAGCTGTTCTTAAGCTGTTGTTAAAACTTTCAGCTGCATTGCAATTTAGGATACCTTTCAACGACTGAAAAAATGCCTCGCCGCAGGATTCGAGCTCATCACGAGAAACTGTCAGAGTTTGAAATAGATCGTATCATTGGATTGAAAGAAGCAGGTTGGGCAAATCGAAGAAACACTCGTCATACGAGTTGAAGTTATGCAGCGATTAGAAGATGCTGGAAAGATTGAGTGGGCAACGGTAGATTTCAACGTCATGAAGGTAGCTGTCGACCTGGGCAACAACAGACCGGGAAGACAGAGTGATTGTCAGATCAGCTGTCACAACGCCTGATTCATCGTTAACAACCATCAGACGTGCAACTCGCGCACGAGTGTCCACCATAACTCGTTGGCTGATACAGCGAAATCTACACTCGTACCGACCTTACGCCACCTGCCACTCACGCCTTTACACTGTCGCGGCAGATTGCAGTGGTGCGTGGTTCGATCAGGTTGGAATGAGCCTGACTGTGGACGTATAAGCCTTTAGCGACGAATCCCGTTACCAACTGTGTCGCGACGGTCATCGAAGACGTGTCTGGAGATGCCCAGAGCAGCGTGCCGATTCTGCTTTCACTATTGCACGCCCCACAGGCTTTCAGCCAGGAGTTATAGTCTGGGGCGACATTTCCCTTGATAGCCGGACCCCTGTGGTCGTCATTAGAGGCACACTTATAGCACAGCGGTACGGCGACAACATTCTGAGACCTGTTTTGCTACCGTTCCTTTTACAGTACCCTGGCCTAATTTTTCAGCAAGGTAATTCCAGACCACATACGCCACGTGTTGCTATGAACTGTCTTACAGCTTGTTAAATACTTCCTTGGCCAACCAGATAGCCAGATCTCTTTCTCCCATTGAGCATGTCTGGGATATGATGGAAAGACGACTGCATCTGCCAGGGAATTTTGATTACCTAACCCGACAATTGGAGCAAATTTGGTAAGAAATAACGCAGAAGACCATCCGGGTGCTTTATCAGTCTATGTCATGCTGTGTGGTGACTTGAAACCGGGCTAGAGGTGGGTCAATATCTTATTGAGTTCGTTACTTTGTAACTATGTAAGTCTGAAATAAGCCATTCACTTGTTCTAAAATTTTAATTATTTTCTATTCTGTACATAATTTTCCTATCCACCAATTTTTGTCTCCATCGAACAACTCCTTCTTTTTGCGTTGATTTTTTGTTATAGAGAGTATATGAGTCTTGAAATACAAAATCGAACTGTGAGTACATGAGATACGAGAAAAAAATACTCCTCAACTTTTTGGCGACATTTTGGCGATTTTTTGGAAGATTGGAGAAAAACGTATTTTTTAAAACATGTAGGAGCGATTTTCCGTAGTTTTCAGGAGCCGTGCAACACCAAAGGCTACAGAAACAATGCCATACAACTTCGAGAGTTAGGAGTAGTAAGATGCTAAACCGCTTTGAGAATTAATACTAATTAAAAAGAGTTAGCTGAACTGCATTTTAGAGTTTACAACCTGGGCGATTTGTGAAATTTGCAATATTTCTCTTGATTAGAGAAGACGTAATGTTCGCATTCTCCCTGAGCTATTTATAGCCATTTAGTTTCCTGCGTATCATTATCGTTTATAAAGAAATTATCAATTTCTTCCTGGTCTTCCAGAATGATTGATTAAAGAAACAGCCATGGGTCCGTAGTTCACAACAATATATAGCTTGTGACGCGAACAATATCAAGAAAGATTAGAATTTAAATATTTCTTAAATCTTCGTCGAAATAAAACGTTTCGTTTGCATTACAGTGAAAACGCAACTAAATTGACTGGAGGAGGGGGGAGCACAACAACTCTACTTGAGGCTACGGTTTCGGTCAGTCCTGTTGTTTAGAATTGTTCTGTGCGATTTGTGCAAATTATTGGTTCTGTTATTGGGTCTGACTCTAAATTATAATATAAAAATCCTTATAATTATAATTCCGTTTCATCAAAAAACGTTAATCCACTTTTTAAATCGAAAATAATCTTTATTTCGTTTTTAGAAAATGCAGAACAACTCTTCAGAACGATAACAACAACAATCTACTGTTGCCATTCCAAGAACAACAAAAATTGAATAATCTTTTTGTTGCCATTCTCAAAACAACAAAAAATAAATAAAGCAATATTAATCAGTATTTAAAGTTTCTGTATAAGTTCAAGTCACAACACAAATCATAATTTTGTTAATCTTAATTTTAATTTTGTTTTATACGTGGTAGTTTCAGCATTTTAGTGTTTGGATTTTTCAGCATTGGAAATTTCAGCATTTCAGCATTTTAGTTTCAGCATGAAAAATTGATTTTTGACACGAAAATGTCCTCTACCTTGCAATTAAAACATCTGATATCAAAAACTCTTTTTTTTCCGAAGTAAACTAGAAATAGTGTAGGAAAGCTAGGGAATCTTATTTTTTGATTATGCCAGAGGGCAAACAAGCATTATAGAGACAATTTTAATATGTGCTCGAAGCACAGTTGGAGAATTTCTAGCTTGAAAACATAGCCGTGCCTATATATTCTTTCACCTGAGGCAAAGAATTAAATAAGGGCCCCTATATACAATCAATTAGCTGTGTTTCTATACTTTTATATTTAACAGGTTAATTATACTAAATCATATCATAATTCTTATAATATTTGTAATAATGACTTTAAATATTCAGAACATTAATAAACACAATAATTTATTATTTTTAAATGAAAACACTAAAATATACCTTTTTGATAAATAGTGAAAAACACTAAAATAATATCAAACGTATTACCTTACTATTCAAGTAATTTTTATAAATTAGGTTTTTGCTTTTAACGAAGTAAAATGAAAAATATTTCTTTTTTCAAAATGTACCTCATCATTTAATTTATATTCTATGCAGAAAATAATGATATTTGAGAAACTTTTTTAGGTTAAAAGAAGATTCTGCTTGTTTTTTTTTATAATTTGTGTTTTTTTTTAAACTTCTTTCACCATATTGGGAATTAACCAGTTATAATTTCAATCTTTAACTTCTCCTACCCGTATTCTTCATCAGAATGCAAATGAATAGCCATTGTTTAAACTGGGAATTTTAGATTTGAAGACGAATCGTGTTTCTGGCAACGTGTGCGCTGTACGTGTTAATTTCCTACCAGCTCTGATAGCTTTAGTTATTCGGCTTTGAGTTCTACCGCTGCCGAGATTTTGACGCTTCGGTAGAGTCGTGAGAAAGTTTCTAGCATAATAATTAATTGTATAGACTTTCACTACTGTTTCTCGTTTCCCTTAGATTTGTAGAGTTATTTACATAACCATGAGTTGTGCTTATATGGAGTAAAGAGAGTGCCTTGTTCTAATTTCTGTTGAAATATGAAGGTTATTTTTATCTCTTTATGAGAAATAAGAAGGTTATTTTGATCTTTGTTCTCAGACATAGTGATAATTCTCCTCCTGTTTGTTAGGATTATTAGACTAAAACATCATACTTCCAGATCGAGTGTAACCTTGTAATTCTAACTTTAAAATATTTTTGAACACAGTTTCTTAATTCAGATAAGATCCAACTAAACTGGGTTCCTGAATGAGATTTAAAGATCTGGTATTAGTTTAGCGAGCAGATTTGTTTGAAAAGCGTGGCTTATAAAGTTGAAAATGTTTCTGATGACATATAAGAAGAATTTGTATCACTAATACATATGTATCCCACCTTTAAATGCTAAGCTGGTTGATTTAAAAATACCTATATATTCCTTCCCTTAGGTAATTTGTTTTGATCTATTTGATAATGCCAAAGCACTTGAGGGCTATCTGAAGGAGAGAATGCATTCGTGGAGGACTTTCTAAGGAAAGTTAACTCGTATATAAGTTACACACGGGGAAAAGCACGAAAATGCGCATGCAGCCAGCCCGTTCGCCGAGGTTCGAGCCCCGGACCGAACTACCAGTGATCAGCAACTTAACCGCTCGGCCGTTGGTGAACTCTCTTTAGGTAGACAGCCCTCTTGCGATCTGTCAGAAGCATCCTGTCCCAGTCTAACATAACCTTTAAAATACCTAAACTCAATTACATTAATTTTTCAACAGTTATTACCTGGAAATTGTAAGCTATCTCATATTAATTTTGAGATATTCGTTTTAAAATGGTAATTCGTAAATGGCTGTCTGGCTAAATTGACGAGAAATTGCCAAAATTCGACATTTTGGTCCGGTTCCTGTATAAGTGTAATGGACATTGCAATTGAATAATTATAATAGATGTTTTGTGTAGCTGTAACCATAATTCGGCCCTTGTATGCCTTCCAGCAATTTCGAGAAACTGAAAGTACTAGAAATATCTCGGCCGAGTGAAAACTATATCAGACTAGAGAAAGGCTCTGCTGTCAGTTGTTAATTGTTGGTTCATTGCGAGTTCCGAGTACTGAGATATCTCCGGGTTAGCTTCGCTTTTTAGATGCGCTTTGCATTGCGTTGTGTTTAACTTTCTAAATATTTTGAAGTGTAATTATTGATTTTACTCTGTGACACTGTGAAGAAATGTACGGTAATTTTTGTGGAAATGTTCCAAAACTCTGAAGTGTTTCCTCTGATAAAACAAATTTTATCAACCTGTCATCGGACTTGTGTGCATTCAATCTATTACAAACCCGTACAAACGCAACAATATAAAGTAATAATAATGAGTTGAAATATATATATAATAATGCTTTAGTTCCTTTTTTAAGTATTAAATCGTTAATAATTACTGAAGTTTTTTTTATCTAATTGGTTAATCGATTAAATCGATTTGTCATTTTGAAACAGTGCTTCTCATTACTATTCAAAATTAAAAGTTAACTATCATAATTTATTTTTTAAATTCATTTTAAAAATTTCTCAATTAATTTGACGCCTCTTCTAGCTGTTCACCCGAGTGTTTCATTCGCCTCGCCTTTTTCCCTGCTGTGCTTGAAGAATTACCTTCAAGCAATTAAAATAAGCGAGCTTCAAGAAACTAATATTGATTAATAATAATTCCAAGTTAAAATAAGTTTAAAACCGAAGAAATAGTTAAATCGCTAAAATTTTACTGGTTTTAATTAATTAACAATTTTAAAACTTTTCAAACTCTGGTGCCGAACAAACTAAAAAAATAACTTACTACTAAAATTCTTCTAGCTAGAAGTGGAAGAAGGAACTGATTGATTGGACTAACACCAAATCATATCTAAATTAACTATTTCTTAAATCAATTAACTCACACAAAGCAAATTACTCTTAATAAATCTTAACCTGAAAAGGAACAGGAAGGAATAAATCTTCTCTGGTACTCGGTAGAACTGAATACTATTTCTTAACCAAAACATTTCTATAATTCACTCATTTCAAAATTAACTCAAGAGCACAAGTTCAGATTCATTAGACACCTCATAAGCACCACAGATTAAATAGTCAAATACAATCAATCAGTTCCACTACGAAAAATCAAGCAATAGATTTAACTATCCTAGCACCTAAAACAAGCACTACAAATGTTCAATAAGACGTGGTTAGTACATATTTGCTAAAACAGGGCGCGTTGTGAGTACCCTAAAATGCATAAACGTTTTTCCATAACCCCGATAAAATCTCCATGTTTCTTAAAAGCCTTACGGCTCAAACAAATGAAGTGATTTAACAGACCAACTACGTAACACATACACAAAGAAAATGCAAGTAATAACATAAAATCAAACTCATTTATTAATATCTTGGATATATTTATAGTAAAGCTGGCAGACTACCCTTACATACAGTAGCAATTACTATTCCACATTAAATTTCCTTCAAGAGTCATTTATCAAGATAAAATTTTGCAATTTAACATAATAACGATTACTTAGAATAACTAGAACATCAAATGAATTATTTAAACTGGATCTCACTTAAACTAATATAAAAATTACAATTAACATTATGAGGTCCAACTATTTAAATCTAAAGTTCTAACTCCGAAACCCACGAACACTTAACAAGCGAATAACTGTGAACAGAACAGACTTGAGACTTGAGAAGGGTTTAAAACACTTTATTTTTCAATATATTTACAATCAGTTCCGACTTGGAACTTTACATAAAGCCGCCACTCGGGCTTGAACTTAAATACTAATAATTTGAACTAAAATTAGCTTAACTAAAGCTCTTAAAAGATATAGCCGAAGCTATCAGAATCTAACTAGTTGGCCCCTAAGTATTAATTAAATCGGCGAAGCCTAGCAAGGGCCTAAGATATGGCCGAGCGTAGTAACAGCTAAGAGAGATATAGCCAGAAGGCAAACGCGCGCTAGTCAGGAATCAAACTCTCTTTCTTGAAGTCGGTTAACTCACGACTTAAATAGTACTTTTTCTCATTTACATTATCTGCGTTTCTGAATTTACATTCTGGCAGGAAATTGTAAGCTGAAATTAGAATAAAATAGAAAAGACACAAAACTTAAAATAACTGTTAATTAACATAATGTAAACCTTACAACATAAATTTCATATTTTATAGACAATAATTTAAATTCTCGTAAGACACAAACAATTTTCTCTACTATCAAATGAAATTCTCTATCTACCAGTTACGCAAGATTAAATTAAATTACTCTCACTTGACAAATACTAAAAGGGTACCAATGAAAATATAAGATAACTCACAGTTAAACTACCGGAATCCATCATCATAAGAAGCTATAAGCGACGTCGGCAGACGAATTAGCCAATAGAACTGATGAATTCGTCCTACAAGTAATCAGCTCCAGAATAAAGTTCAAGAAAAATGACATCTTGTAGAACCATAAAGGAATTCGTCCTTTAAGCAATATGCTCCAAAATAAAATTCAAGAAAATGACTTCTTGTAGAACCATAAATGAATTCATCCTTAATAATCGGCTCCAAAATACAATTCAAGACAAATGACATCTTGTAGAACCTTAAATGAAGACGCCCGGAAATCAAAAATTCTGAAATATGGAAGTAGACGAAAGAAGAAACCAAGGGAATAATCTAGGTGACACTCAGGTGCTTCAGCTGTCAACGACCACGGAACTAGGAGCGACGACACCAAGTTGAATTTTCTCTTTTCACGACCGGAAAGTCTTGCACACGATTTTCAACAACGAGGCGGCAGAAAACACCCATTTTGCAGGAGAAACCATTCGGAGAGCGCTCGGAAGAGATCGCGCTAAGTTCTACATCTCGCACAAATTTCAGAAAAATTCTCAATTCATCAGATCTTTAAAACTTGAATTTGTCTCTCATAAATACCGGCGCTGGCCGCCGCAGCATCGCAGGCGCGAGCCATCCGTAAGGGTGAAGATCGAAGGGCATAAACCATGTCTGACTATTCTCTTCTCTCTAGTTGTACCGTACTCCAAAAAACTCACTTCTAAACTCGTGCAAGAACCGAAAAAAACTCAGTTTCTCCTCCCATAAAATATTACTGGTCAAAACCTAACACATAAAATTAAATTCTCGCCAACCCGAGACTTTCACTATAATTTAACCGAACAAATTCTCCCCTCAAACGAATCAAAATAAAGTCATTGTCCACAGTCGACGGTTGCCCAGCTGCAGAATGACTCATCCTAACACGTGCTAAATATTCGACCCCCCTTGCTAACAAGCGGAAAAATCTAAGTAGAAACAACAAAAAACTGCCTTTTTCAAGATCAAATTTACAACCTTTCTTTCGAAATTATATAAACAAAGCAACATTCACAAAGAGTGCAAGTGAAATGCGCGAAGCCAATTACGATATCCATTTTACTGCTTCGTAACAAAAGGCATGGGGAACAACACTATACTGCCCTTAGCTCCAATTGTCATCTTAAAAGCTTTTTCCACAGATATTACTTCCGTTAAAAGACGCTCCGCTTTCTTCGCTAGAAAATTGGACCGTTGAAGAAAAATAATTACCTAAAGATTTTAAATACACTCTTTACAAATATATATATATTCAGTATGCTCTTCAAAATTTCAAATTTAAAAATGAAATACAAATAAAAAGAAAATGCTTAAATAATTGATTACTTAGATGACTAAACACACTTGAATTTCGAGACACAACCTGTTTGAGTACTCTTCTGTAATAAAACAAAGTTTTGATTATAGATTTAAGCTTGTTTCTCTAATAAAATTTTGTTATGGAATATGCGTTCATCTTATCTTTCTCCTTTATTCTGGTAACATAAATGGGGTTTTTCTTTTCATAACAAGAGATACATAAGGAATAAAAATAATTAATGGATGTCTAGACATATCAGCAAAAACAGATGTCCTTCCAAGCAATATCAGTAAGGTATTACCTTATCTTTCTCATTTTCGCAATCTTACTAAAATGAATTACAAAATTTTATTCTCCCTTCCTATTACATACCGTGGCTGTCTATTCTAACTGATGTCTAAATACCGGACTCAAACCAAATGGAAAATGCATACATATAGCATAACTTATCAAAGACATTCCCGTTCAGAAGTTATTTATTTCGTCCTAAAATAACCCACACAATAAACGCATTGTTAAAAATATCTTGTTTACAATTCTTGTATGAAATATGGTATCTGTACATTTTTACTGTCATTACGATAGTATGCTAGTCGTTAGTTGAAGAAAGAAATATTCTAAGAAGAACCCTCTTTCCAGATAACATGATGAAATGCTTGCATATTCATTTCTTGCATAAAAGTACTTTTATACAAGACATATTATCCATTTATTTATAATATAGACTGGCAGATTCCAAAGTGCGCGGCCACTTATCGGTGAGTCGTAAGACAGTTAGCCTGTTACACGCATTTATCTACAATTATAAGCTAATTGTTAACAATTAGATATGATAATTTAGCTAAATTAGTGTTTCTTGAAAGCTAGAAAACTTAAGAACTATTCTCAGAATTCTGAATGTAAGAAGCCCAAAAAAGGCTTAATTTACCCTTTATTCCAAATCAAAATAGATAAACAGATGGCTCTTTCTCGGGCTTACAATAAGCCTCTACTTGGGCTTTTTGTTCGGGCGCCACTTGTAGAGCCATTAGGTACTTTCGAAGCTGGAGTCTTGAAAAATGTGCAATCCCCGCCAGAACTCAGGCCATGAACCTATAGAATATGTGTCGAGTATGCTTCCAATTATGCCAGGAAGATGTGCGAAGAAGAGAAAAAAATACCTTATAGTTTGACTTGTTATGGTTTGAAACCATAAGGAAATTAATAATCCTTCAGGGCAAATTGCTCCTTAGGGTTACCTTATGGTTTGAAATATCGGGAGAAGGAATCGCTGTATGAACGTTTTCAAGGCTTTTGTTTTCCGTGTGTAATGTGTTATACGAGTCAGTTATCTCCTGCCCTTAAGTCTTCTATGAAGGTATCGGCGTGTGTGTTTGTGTGCATTGTCTTTGTCATAATTGTTCAACCCATTCAACAATAATTTTCAAAGAGAAAAACTGTTATACATAACTATTACTTTAGTTAAAATACTAATTATGACTCAACATTTAAGCAAAAGACCTTTAAAATTTAATTTGCGAAAAGTTACTTTCATTGTCTCAACGAAGATACTCCTCATTGTTTATGACAGGAGGAGATTGAAGTTCTTTTCATCTTTAATAACGGTTAAATGCCTCATTCATGAGAGTATTAAGATGTTTATGGAATTTTACACATTTGGGCGTATAAATTCTTACAAAAGATTTGGAATTTAATCATGGATAACTTATATATTTTATATTATGTATTCCAGGTGCATTTAATACCCATAGCAATATTGTTTTAATTTAGAGTTGGTTTTTAATTTAGGGTTGGAGGGAAAGTTTTGTCGTATTTTAAATAGGCAGGTGATTTCTCTTGTAAATAATAAAAAAAAAACAAATCTGGCTAGTGAGTCAATCCGATTTTTTTTTGTTTTTTTAGCTGCCGTATAATATAAAAGGTGCCCTTTTTTACCGTTCATCATTTACTTGCGATATTTAAAGTGAAAAACATGTCAGTAGATAAAGTGCTTTTACGACACTGCATTTTATATGAATTCCAAAAAGGAAGCAACTCATCGTTTGCATGTAAAAATTTATGTGCGGTATTTGGGAAAGATATTGTAAATGTTCGTACTTGTCAAAGATGGTTTAGCGAATTTCGTTATCTGAGCCTCAAAGAAAGTGATCGATTTGGACGACCATCCAAGATCGATAATGGTGTTTTGCGATTCATGTTGGAAAATAATCCACATTTAACAAGCCGAGAAATTTCAGAAGAGTTTGGCATTCATCATACAACTGTTGGAGATCACATTAAATCTCTTGGGTTTGTGTTAAAGCAACGTGTTTGGGTTCCACATGAATTAATGAAAAAGAATTTGTCTGATCGTGTAAGAATGTGTTCATCACATCTGATTAGACAAAATGTGGAGCCGTTTTTGGACAGGCTGGTTACTGGAGATGAAAAGTGGATTCTTTACGAGAATATTAAGAGAAAAAATCTTACTGCAAACCAGGAACATCATCAGCAACAGTTCCAAATACAAGTATCCATCAACGAAAAGTACTACTTTGTTTGTGGTGGGACAGGAAATGTCCAGTGTACTACGAGTTGCTGAAACAGGGGAAAACCATCAATGCGGATCTGTACTGCAATCAGCTGGATAAAATGAATGCAGCTATCAAAGAAAAAAGGCCAGCATTAGCGTCCAGAAAAGGAATAGTGTTCCACCACGATAACGCTCGCCCGCATACTGCAATGGTGACACAACAAAAACTGAATACGTTCGGATGGGAAGTCTTTAGTCACTCACCGTATTCACCTGACGCTGCACCATCTGATTATTACCTGTTCAGATCTCTGCAAAATTATCTAACGGGAAAAAAAATTCAAGTCTTTTGAAAGTGTTTCTAAGGCAGTTGCTGACTATTTTAACTCCAAGGATGAGAACTTCTACAAAACAGGAATTCACAGGTTACCTGAATGATGGCAACAGGTTGTAACAAATAACGGAGCATATATAATTGATTAATATTAAACACATATTTTTATAAATGAATTCAAATATTTTCTTTAAAATACGACAGAACTTTCCCCCCAACCTAAACTAATATTTTAATCTACAACTTACATGGAAATGTCCAGAAAACGAAATGCACTTAAAAACGCCTTCAATAATATTTTTAGCTTCTATTTCGCTACGGCTATTCTTCCATTCTCAAAAGTACATGAAAGAAAGATTGCATGTATCTGGCAACCCTTCCTCGAGCTTCTAAATAGGCGAGGGAGGATTTCTATATTTAAACAGGTCTTTTACTAACAGTTTCGATACTTATTTCAACAAAAAGGCAACTCTTGATAGTAATGCATTTCTGGAAAGATTTTTTAAAAGAACGTGTGTTTTGCTTTTCACGTCTCTAAATGAGAATAGGAAGTTGTTAAGAAAGAAGGAAAGATGAAAATCTTTGATAAAAAGAAGCTTTCTTCGTAACTTTTGGAATCAGATTGTTTACCTACCATGCAGGTTTAGATAAATATTTATAGAACTAAAATAGAGCTCTAAATTCGTTTTTGAATGCTTGGAAGAATAAAAGTCGAAGGTGTTTTATCACTGGCTGCTTCAGTATATTAACACTTACAAAATCAATTTTATTTCAAAGCAGAGAAGAACATAACCCAACAGAAGAACCTGAGATTGAGCTCTCGTGAAGGTATCATAGCTTACCTTGGATATAACTTTCCCATTTATGTTATTCGTAAAACTACCTGCTAACATCTATTTGTTGGATGATTTTTGCTTAGAGTGGGCAAGTACAAGTGATACAGGCATTGTCTGAAATGTTGGAAGTGGTTCTTTTTATAAGCTTTTATTTAATTCACTCATGGCATTTGTCGCATGTTCAAAAGTTTGTCATCGATTTCTAACTTAGTTCTTGATAAGCTATTTGGTTCAAATTCTGTATATACAGTGTTTGTCGATGGTAATGCAATGTGTTGAAATGAATAACTTTTTCAAAATTCGATTTTTGTTTTGTCTATTTTTCGTTCAGGGAATACCTTCGTTTGACAAACGAACTAAAAATCTAAAATTAAAAATTTGTCCACCATCGAATACAGTGAAAACATGTCCTTTTGAAATGAAGTTTATATGAATTTTGAATGTAGTTCCCATTTTGATGCTTTTGCAAACTTTGGAAAAGGTCATTTAATTTTTTTCGACCACTTAAAGGAACAGAATTATTGAAAGTAAAAAGGGGATTTTTTGAACTGAATAATTTGATTGACAGTGTGTCATTGAGACTAAAAAGGTGAAAATAATTACGTCCAAAGGGGCGTTTTTTTAACGTTTTGTGTGTTACCTTTATTTATTAAATATCATGTTCTACCTACTCAAACCATAAAATTCAGTTCAACAACAATATCGCCAAATGATTTTAAAATGAGCATATCTTTAGAATTTCCGATGCAAAGTCTCGCACTCTGAAGATAATTTTTTTTTTTGTTTAGTGTTGCCATTGCTCGCTTTGAAATCGTTTAGTTCAGGGCTTCTTAAACTATGGGTCGCGACCCCATTTGGGGTCGCGTAGCAAAATTCTGGGGTCGCGAGAGATTTTAATGTCAAATATTTATATATAATATATATATACCATTTTATAACATCACTAGAGTTGGCGGAATACAGTGGACTTGCAGCGTCTAGACACGCGCATTTGTTGAAGGTTTTGAGCTATCTCCACCGACAGCAGTAAACGATCGATGATCGCTATTATTATACTGTGGCTATACATTGTTAGTGCGTTTGGTAGGTATCATACATGTTGAATAAACCGCGCGCCGCTGACTTCCCACAAGGGAGGAATGCGCGCGCGTACACACGTGCAACCTGCAGCTAAACAATGATTCAATACACGCGCTGGCAAATACGCATTAACCAAACCGGTCTGTGGGGCTCTTATAAAAAAGCGCGCATAAATACTTGTAAAACCCGTTGAAAAATTTGTGAATTTTATATATTTAATATAATTTTATATATTTAATATGTTATTTTTATATATTTATTGTATTTTAGGATCAAAATAATTTTTGGCCATGGATAAATGGCTGAACTTAAATAAGAATGGTAATGACGCAGATGATAATGCTACAAACTCTTCTCAGGCAGGACAAAGTATTGGAAAACAGGCATCTAATGTGCGAAAAAGAAAATATGATGAGTCTTTTCTTCAATTTGGCTTTACATTTCAAAATTGTGAGGGTAATGAACAACCTCTTTGTTTGATCTGCAATGAATTATTGGCTTCGGAGAGTATGAAACCATCAAAATTAAAAAGACATCTTGAATCAAAGCATGTTTCGTATGTCAATAAACCAAAAGAATATTTTGAAAGACTGTATAAATCCTTAAATAAAGAAAAGAAAATCTTTGAAAAACTTATAACTGTTAATGAAAAATATTTACTAGCGTCATATGAAGTTTCATACTGTATTGCTAAAAATAAAAAGCCGTTCACCATTGGAGAAGATCTTGTGTTACCTGCTGCTATTAAAATGGTAGAAATACTACATGGAAGAAAATATGGCGATGATATTCGAAAAATTCCTTTGTCGAACGACACTGTCTCGAATAGAATTTCTGATATTAACAAGGATCAATTAATACAACTTATTACAAGAATTAAAGAAAGCCCAAAATTTTCAATTCAGTTGGACGAAACAACTGATTTTACTAAATTGGCTCAGTTGTTAGTATATGTCAGGTACGTTTATAAAGAAAGCGTGGAGGAAGAATTGTTATTTTGTCGTCCTATGGAAGACCATACTACAGGGAAAGACATATATTGTAAAGTTGACGAATTTTTAAAAGCAGAAGGTTTAGAATGGAAAAATTGCTGTGGAATATGCACAGATGGTGCAAGAGCGATGACGGGCAAAAATATTGGTTTTAAATCATTTTTTCAAGCTGCTCATTATGATCATATAACTTTTACTCACTGCCTTATTCACCGAGAGGCTCTTGCAGCAAAAAAATTAGCACCAGAATTGAACGATGTGCTTCAGGATGCTGTTAAGATCATAAATTTTATTAAGAGCCACGCCCTTAACAGTCGCTTATTTTCAAATCTCTGTAAGGATACGGATTCCAACTACACAACTTTGTTATTACATGCAGAAGTAAGATGGTTGTCAAGAGGTCAAAGTTTAAGAAGATTATTGTTATTAAAGGACGAGATCGAAATATTTTTAACCGAACGAAAATGTGAACTTGCTGCTTTTTTTCAAAATGACTTATGGCTATCCAAGCTGTGTTATTTGTCAGATATTTTTGCGAAGTTAAACGATCTCAACTTGTCTCTTCAAGGAAAATATTGCGATATATTTACTTCAAATGATAAAATTGAAAGTTTTATTAAAAAGATCAACATTTGGAAAAGTAGGGTCGAAAAAAATTCGTTCGAAATGTTTTCCAGTGTCGACAATTTTGTAATCGAGAAAATTCATTGTAAAACTTTTATTGCAAAAATTATTGTAGATCACTTAAAAGCGCTAGAAATACAGTTCCGGACATATTTTAAATTAAATATTGATTTCCAAAAAATAGTTTGGATTCAAAAGCCGTTTTGGATTGGCTTAAGTGAGATTGATCACCTGCCACTTAAAGCTCAAGAGGAATTTGCTGAGCTTTCGAGTGACTCAAACTTAAAACTACAATTTCAAAAAAAGCCCTTGACTGAATTCTGGATCGGAACTAGAACTGAATTTCCCACAATCGCTGATATGGCGTTAAATGTACTTCTGCCATTCAACACCACATATTTATGTGAAGTTACTTTCTCAGCTTTAACACATATTAAATCCCAATATCGTTCAGCGTTAAAAAATGTTGAAGAGGTCTTACGTCCAGCAGTTTCAAACATTCCACCAAGATTTGATTTGTTATGCAATAAAAAACAGGCACATCCATCTCATTAAATTTTTTACTTATACTTTAATTTAATACTTACCACGCAACTACTTGAATATATTCGAGAGAATTAAGACGGTCAGAATCCACTTTTATTTTTGAAACTATAATAAATACAATTTTATAATTTTTTGTGCAATTTTTTATTTTAGATTTTTGTATGTTTCAAAACGAATTCTAAACTTACATATTTTTATATGTATATGTATATTGTTACCTAATAAATAAATCATCAAAAAATATTAATTTATTTTTCTTTTATATTTGTATGGGGTCGTCAAGAAACTCGCAATCATAAATGGGGTCGTGAATGACAAAAGTTTAAGAAGCCCTGGTTTAGTTTGTTAATGAAAAATTCGTTTAAGTGTTGCAAAATTTGAAATCGATAATAAAACAAATTTCAAATTCCAAATTAGGTCTTCCACATGGCCATATTCTATGGAAGATTACGTTTTTCAAATTTTGATCAAGTCGTTAAAGTTTTACAAAATATAAAATAGATAATAAAACAAATTCCAGATTCCAAATTTTGGCTTCCAGATGCCCATATTCGGGTGGAAACGTAAGTTATTCAAAATTTGATGGCTCTTGTTACCGTTGTTTTATCACAAAGCCAGAAACATAGATACATGCATGCAGGTTCTTCATTATTTAATTTCTTTAAATATAATACGGGGCTCTAATATTTAGTGGTAACAATTTGAAAAGTGATTCGCCGTTTATAGTTTTCAACGCAAAATGCCAAAGCGAAATTAATAGTCCTTCAGGGCAAATTGTTCCTTTGGACTAAAATGTTTTTATGAAATAAGCTTTTATTCAAAACTCATAAAATAATTAATGAAATAAACGGAAAAAAATAATTACTCATTTAGTTTTATAGTAAAAAGAAATTAAATAAACTTTTGAAAATTCATCTACTTTTAATCTCTTTTCAAAATTCATCTATAATTTTATGTCACAAGTAATAAAAAGCGCGAGAGCACGTAACGGCGCTTATTAATTGAATTGCATTGTGAAAACTTAAAACAATTATCTTTATAAATTTTATGAATGGCATTGCAAGCTTTTTTATAAAAAGACTTATTTAATCTCTTACTTCTAGGAAGCTATGTGAGAAGTTATTTTTCTACTTTTAATTCATTTATTATTTTATAAAATTTAAATGAAAGCTTATTTAAAAAAGAGAATTTTATATTTTTTATTTACAGATTACATTGAATATAGAAGTCGACAGATTGAATATAGAGTCCGGAGATCGGTCAATAAGCAGTGTGGACTCCCGCGCTTTGAAAAAGCCGAGTTCGAATTTTGTATAAGAGAGACTTTTGACGGCGTATTTACGCTTTCCAATCCCACTAAAACTTCAGTGCTTGTAGTTGTATTCGTGTTATATGATCATAGACAACCAAATTCTGCCAGTTCTAATGTCATCTCAAAAGATAAGGGAAAGATGCAAAAGTGCCGGCTTTATTGCTAAGAGTGTTTGTTCTCTGTCGAAATTGGGATAGAGCTGGGGAATTTAATATTCTCATCACTGCTGGCCAAGATCTGTACTTGCCCCATGATTGGCTCATGTGAAGCAAGCGACTTGCACATAATTATTCATGGTATGTACGTAAAGGTGCCGCCCAGAAAGGAAAGTAGTTAACGACGCTGACTACCAGCTCGAATCCGGCGAAGACATGGATGTTTTTATATGCATATACAAACATCCATGTCTGTAGTATCTGTTCTTATCAGATTAAAATCTGATATGACGCTCAATGTATATGTATGTCTATGCGGCATGGACTTACTCAAAATATGCGACAAGCCGAATGTCCACTGGAAAGGAAAAGGGGTGGAAGACCCTTGGATCAGACCTTACTAAGGTGCTTTCCTTCAAAATATTCTAAAAATTATTCTTTTAGTTGTTTAAACTCTTTGCCTTCAACTTTTATTTGCATTTTAAGAGAAAACTTCACAATAAATAAATCTTTCCTGTATGTTTAAAATATTATTTTACTTACATTCAGTTCCAGATTATTTAGCTAGTTATAAACGAAGTTGAAAAATATCACTATAGTTGTCATTAGTCTTGAAATAGTAACATTTTCACCGGCACAGTTAAAAATTAATTACACGTTTAAGTGTAAATTTCCTACATATGAAATACACAGGTTGAGCTTGAACAAAAAATAACGCATCAGCTGATTAGTTCATTTTCACCTCATGCAGTGACCCCTTATATTTTCTGAAACATTTATCTAATTTGTTATTTATTTAACGATATCAGATTTCGTGTATCTTATTTTTTTTAAATATACTTATATTACTTGCATTAAATGTTCATGTCTCTTTTTTGACTTAGGGTTAACAGCTGAAAAGTTTTATTTATTCCTACTACTGATAAAGGAGTTTCTTTGAAAATTAAAACAGCTCTACGGCCTTTTCGGTACTTTATTTGTGTCGAGTATAAAGGATAAGAAACCAATTTCAATCGATAGAAACCAATCCTGAAAAATTTGCCGAGAACCTACAGCCCAGAGAGACATTTATAAAGAGAAACAAAATGACGAATATGCGCATGGGGCGCTAAACATTTTACTGCATGCTCGAAAACTGCTTTATTGTGTGTATGTCGTAAAGACAGCATTTGCGTATGAGAGATGAAAAATGTTTTAATCAGGTGTTTACCGCCGAAAACACCAAATTAAGTATTCTGTGGATTTCTCATGATCCCTTTATTGTCCTTTACCGGAAGGGCCCGCCAGCAGCTGAGAATAAAATTGCTGTACAGTGGATTTAGTAGTTCATTTCTGGGTTCGGTTCAGGCTGAACTCAGATTGCCCTTGCTCTGACTGTATGGGTGGTTTCGAAACGTTCCTTATGCCGTGAGCCCGTTGTTTCCCGACGTGTAACATGGATAAAAGCCGATTTCCTTTAAAAGGTATTCCACGAAGACATACCTTTCCTTAGGCAGTTACAGCTCTGTTTGCCGTAATAATTAAATAAACCAAGCCAAACGTTTCTAGGTATAGGAACAAATAGGCAAGAACCAGAATTTGACCATTGGTCATATAAGATATACTACTAACAACATACAGCTCCATTTTGATGAAGAACATACCCATGGGGACTGTCCATGGGTCTACACTTCTCTTTCCGTATCAGCAAATCCTCTAGCTTTTCAGCTAGCCAGGATTTTGAGGGTCCCCATGCAACACAGACACTGTACACTTACAAACATCCGTGTCTCCTCTAGTATTCGAAATTAGTCTCATCACTCTAACTACTACGCTAAGCAGGGGGGCTTCATCCTTTCCCAGCGTCTCCTTCCGCCAGATGAAAGAGCGCGAAAGGCTTAAATCATCAGGCTCCCCAGTGGCAAAGCGGTAAATTCACTGAATACTGGTGGTTCCGACATGGGTTTGATTCCAGGCGAACGGCCTAGCTGCATGAGCGTTTTCGTGGATTTCCCCATGTGTAACGTAGTTTTCCATCGAACGTCTTTTACGTAGGCATACCTCCTCAGGCAGATAGAAACTATATGCTTTGCCCTAATTAAATAAGCAAGAAATTTCTATTGGTGTCATTTAGCAAGTTAAACTTATCAACAGCTAAATACTAAAATTTCCCAGACTGATACTTATTTCAAATAATTCTAAAATTCTGAATTATCTGCTAAATAACTTACTTAAAATAAACAAATTATGAAAGGTTTTTAAGTCTTTAGAGAATATTTTTTAAGTAGTGCAACCTTCGAATAAATAATGATAACTTATTATTTTCATTTTATTTATTAAATATAGGCTTCTAGATATTTATAAAATTTTATTAAGTTTCTGCGTATTGAATTTTATTTAAAATTACCCTGTGTGCCTCCCCCCATTTAGGTCTGTACATTTCATCACTGCTAATTATGTACTGCCGGTTTATGATCTTAATTATTAGTTTTTATGGAAATTTGATCTACAGTTCTATTTTTGTGTATTGTTTGTTATAGGGATTCTGTATATGGATACCCGTTCTATGTATGGATACTCTACTCTGGTATAATTCTATTGGTTTTGTTTATGAGTTTTGTCTACTTTTTTGGACAGTGATTTTCCCAATGGGTACCTGTATTAGTCTGTAGATTTTTGTGTACTGGCTTTTACAGAGATTTGGCCTATGGATATCCGCATAGGTTTGAGTTTTTGTCTACTGTTTTTTATCTGGAATAGACCTACGGAATATCCATTTTTTAATGGAGATTTGGCCTATGGATGCGCATAAAATTCTGGTTTCTGGCTATGGGTTTTTACAGGGATTTTGTTTATGGAACCCATATGTTGTACAGGTTTCTGTTTATGGGTTTTTATGGGGCTTTGGCCTACTGGTACCCGTACAGTTGTATGGGTTTTTACGGGGATTTGGCCTACGGGTACTTGTACAGCTGTAAGGGTTTCTTTCTACGGGTTTTTATGGGGATTTGCCCTACGGGTTTCTTTCTACAGGTTTTTACAGGGATTTGACCTAGGGTAGCTGTACGGGTTTCAGTCTGTTGGTTTTTACGGAAATTTGGCCTACGGGTACCCGTAGAACTGTACGGGTACACGTAGAGCAATTCCCCGTAAAAATGTTTTCTACGGGCATTTTTAGCATGGATTTTTCTTCGATACATGCAGAAAATAATACACATGTTTATAGGTAAATAATTATCAATTTCTTTATTTCTTATTACAACTTAGTAGCTTTTCGAGTTTAATAAAGTTTTCACAGTCTCGGAGAGAAACTACAGAAAACTGTATCTTCATCCCTGATATTAGATGCTCATTGGTCAGTCAGGTTTCTTTACTTAGTACGAATGATGTAAATTGCATTCGTTTGAAATTTATATCACTTTCTTACCGAAACAAAATCTGATGTGTACATCACATGACTTCTTTGAACGGCTTATTAAATTATGCTCATTTTTTGCTGCATTTCATTCAAACTTACTTTTCGAATTTCATCAGAGATATATTTCTAATTCAATTAATTCAGTTCTTACTTCGCGGCAAGGAAAGAACACATAAAAACTCAAAACAGCTTTGAAAAAAAATTGTAAAATACAGGAAAAATATAAAACACCAAATACAGTTAACAATATTCAAAAACATTTTACAATTAAGATTCGAGTTTGTACTCAAAATCAAGCCATTCGACCAGTGGGTAGGAAGAAAGATTTTTCGGTACACAGAAGTGAAAGTTTACTTTTAGTCCCTTTTGGCAAAAAGACACTAAAGTTGGTGCACAAACTGACACAATTCATTGTTGTACTAAGAATTTCAAATGTAAATAATTTGTAGAATTATCAACTATTCAAACAACTTTTAAATTGTTGATAATTCTACAATTATATCATACAGATTAACTAAAGGCATAAAAACCTGACAGGAAGATAAGAACAACGTAATTCAGTCACCTTTAAAGCAAAAAATTAACAATTTTTCAACATATAAGTATAAAAAACTGAGCTCGCAAAGCCGGGTAACAGAGTGAATATACATACATATATATATATTTGATGCCGTTGATTGCAACTAAATAGGGAGCTCATAACTGTATGATATAGCGGTCCCACATACAAAATTTCAATGCTTTGAGACTACTTATTTTTGAGTTATGTAAGATACATACATACGTATGTACGTACAGACTACGAAAAAATAATTCTAAAAATCTAATTTTGAATGTAAGTAAAAATGTATTCGAATATGGATTGAATCCAGAATAGTCTTCTATTACATTCATTAATTTAATTATCTGATACCATTTGTATGATTCTTCATTACTCTGAAAAAACTATTTATATTTTTAAATTGAAATAAAATTTCATGAATGTAATATAAATTATGCAAAAGGAAATCCCAGATAATAGAGCATAAAAATTGCACAGAATTCCAATTAACGTTAGCAAAAGGATTTTATTATTTATAATACACCATTTAAGAGAATGAATCAATTATTTTTAGCACAGCTTATTAAAGATTACAGTTACCTCTCCTATGAGCAATATCGAATACTTTAATCAGTGGAATGACAGCAGACAAGGAGATTTCTAGGCACACATCGCCATCTCGTCAATTTCACGGTCTCATGCGGGCTGAATTTCTTTGAACTGAAACTTCTGTCGAAATCGTTTCCTCTTTTAATATCACGGAGAACAAAATTACAACCCTGAGATCTCTAAATTTCTTTTCAGAATAATTTTCACCTTTTTTGTGCTTGGATTTTAACCTCAGAAACCTCATTTCTTTTTTATTCGCGCTTTCATTCTTATTTGGTCGATTTTAAATGACGCACATGAAGCTATTTGAACTCGGTGATATATTAAGTTCTGTCAGGAGAGAGTTTCCCATTTAAATTTAGTCACGGAACCCCTTCGTGTTTTGCTCATCATAACGAAATCTTTTAAACAGTGAACCCTCTTTATAGCGTGGTGTCCCATTTCAACGCTTTCCACTTCAGATTTTCGAAGGAGGGAAAGCAACGAAAATCGTTCCACCTCAGGCTTTTTCTTTCCTTCAAAACTCATACAAACTTGCCTTTCTGTTTTCTTCTTCATTATTATAGCTGTTAAATACACATTTGGGGTGAGGATACAAAAACACGGGGTTTATCATAAATTATTTCCTCTTAAAAATCACATATTTGCTGTATTAGATAGCAATGCCAGTGATATTTATGTTGCATTTAAACAGTGTCAGTGATATTTATGTTGCATCCCTGCGGATTAGGGACGGAGCCTCATTGTGATATCAGTTCATGCATACTTTAGTCACGTACCAACGTATTTTTACTTTAACGTAAACCTTTAATGGGAAAGTTGAAATAAAACTCTCTTAACCGAATTCATTGAGAGAAGTTGAAATGTGACAGTTTTCAAAAAAGCTTCAAATGGGAAGGCTTGAAGTGGGATATAACTTCTCTCCATATCGCGATGCTCGAAAACTGCCATAAGATCACCGCCTTTGAAAAGGATTAATATTCTTGAGAACATATATAAAAGCATGGTTTTAGGCATTACCTCTATAAAAGGTCATCCCTACAGAAGATCAAAATCGCCTGGAAAGGTGGATAATCGTCCTAAGAGGATTACTTTATTTTCAAATTAGTACATCAAAAAGGATCATTGCGTAAGAGCCGAAAACTCATTTTGTTTCGATCCCATGTAGGAAACTTCTCTTTTTTACAACAACATGACAACTGCATTCTTTTTTCTCTTTCATATCTCTTAAATTCAGTTCGTATTTAGCTGCTTTCTATTGCTTCTTGGCTTTTGTCTTCATTTAATGTTAATTATGATATCAAAATTCATGATTCATTTGAATTCCAGAAATTTTAATTAGAAATTTTACGCATAGTAAGTTATTGATCTGATTAGATTACTAAGAATATGAAACAAAACTAATTTCACGAGAAACACGAAAATGGAGAATTACAGATTACATTAAAAAAACTTTGCATTAACATACGCTGTAAGTAAAATTCTCTAGATTTAGAGTACGATCAGACATAATTCTCTCTTCTTTAGAAACAAAAGGATTTTGAATATTTTTTGCTCTGAGAGTTTATATGCAACTATGTATTTAAAAACTTTTACCAAATCAGAATTAAGTAAATAAAAGTGTTTCAGTCCCTCTGTTACTAATAAGGTACATGGAACATAAATAGAATAAAGTTAATAAATCCTTTATTGCTTTGTATTGTTGGACATTGTTGGTCGGTGGATCATGTTTTCTATTTTTTCTTTAAAATTGCCAAAGCGAAATATCTACCATTGATGAAAAAGAATTCTTTAAATTATAGTTCTAATTCACTCAGTCTTTAAAGTTTATCATTCTCGAAATGCTTGCTTGCTTTTTTCTTCAATATGTGATATTAAGCCTTTTTTGCCCTTCTTAAAGGTCATTAAGTTATTTTGAAGCATGAAACATGTCAAATGAGCAGTGGCCCCGCCGGAGCTCGAACCTGGACGTCTCGAATACGCGTCGAGTGTTCTACCGTTACATCACGAAGGTAGGTTGGAAGGTAAAAGAAAATATCTTACAAGGAAATAACGTTTTATAGCACTCTTTGGAATTGTTTTCCTGTGGAGTTTAGCGCGAATTCAGTTAGAAAAGCCCCAAACGAAGAAAAGCTCCTCAGTCGCCCTGTATGGTAACCAATAATCATTACGCTTGTAATTTTTTACTGTGCTTTGCTTTTATGTTAATACCCTATATATAAGCTATAAAATGTAACTACATCTCTAAATTACATTTAACAGTGGAGATTAACAGAATGAATTTAATAAAAACTTCACTCATTCAGCGTGCTCAAATTACTAACCACTAATGTAAGCTTTTACTTTTCTTTGTTTTGCCCAAAAAAAGTGAACTGGGTGTATTAAATAACGGAACGTCAGTAAAAAACATTTATTAGTGCCCCATCAAAAAGCTTTCGCCAATTATCGTAAATACTGGCTAATCATAAGCACATATTTGAGATCTTGCAAAAGTTAACGAAAAAAAGAAAGAACTGTTTGCATGCAAAACAATAATGAACGCATGAATCTTTCAAGCATATCAATTAATATTTCCTTTCTTCAGCACAATATCATCACTTAGCTCCAGTAATGAGATCTTAAATAGTCTACGTAGAAAGTCAAAAATCCGATAAAATGTGTAGACACACGAGGAACGAGCTTCAGGTGGTGAAAATTTCCGTTTGTTTATTACATCATAGAAAACGGTAATGGAGTTTGCTACCTGTCTTGTATCGTTTTATCTTTGGTTTATTAGCTCACTCACGCACGAGTGATTATCTGAAAAAAAAAACTGAGAGCGATATTATCACGCCATTAGTTTAATTTGGTTTTATCTAAAGACCCGATGCTTATTTAAGGGCTGATGTGAAAAGCGAACAAGATGAATATTGGAAATATAATGAAAGTTTCTGAAGATGAAAGGGATCAATACATTTTTTAATGTTCATGTATGTTCTTTAGTGATTACTTATGCGGTGTGCAGAAACAAAATAGATGTTATCTTGTATAATGGAATAAATCAATGCTTTCTGAAAGTGAACAATAAAAGAAACCTTTAATCAAATTCTGCTTCCCCAACTCCCAGCTTCACCGAAGAAAGAGCATTCAATTATAACAATAAAAACAGCATTCGGTCAGTGCATAAAGAAGCAGGCATTTTCAGTTTTTCTCAATAACTTTCTTCAATATCGTGTTATTAAGAGCTGCATCTATATCTTTATTATATGCGGCTTAAGTGTCTGTTTATTGGCGATAGTTTATTGGTTGCTTGCGTAATTGTACTAGTCAATAGGGTGAAGTTGCCACGGCATTCAAATAGTAAAATAAATTTTATCACAATAGAATCGCTTTAATTAAAATATCATGCTATTTAAATATTTTTAATTCATACAATTTGTTGATTATTATGCATTTAACTCTATTTACATATGAATTACCTACAAACTTGCAAACCTTGAGAAATTAAAGGAGACGAAACCAACTAACGAGATGTGCGTAGTATTAGTAAGTAGGTTTAACCAAACTCCTATGCTAAATATCCTTTCGCGTAAAGTGTTTAAAATTTTGCCCGATTTTATTCCGACATTGTATTTTAAACTGAATTTTTAGCTGAACGTAAATTGAGCATGTCAGGAGAAACGTGAACATTTGTTTGCATCAGAAATCACCTGTTTCTGAAATCGTTTAAAACTGAACGCAAATTGAGCGTGTCAGGAAGGAGGTGAACATTTGTTTTGCACTAGCAATCATCTGTTTTTGAAACAATTTAAGGCTGAACGCAAATTGAGCGTGTCAGGGGGAAGGTGAACATTTGTTTGCATTAACAATCATCTGTTTTACATAAAAACTACGTCTTACGTCTTAACATAAATTCTTTGAAGAATGCCTTCTAGAAAATACCACACTGAAGAGGACAGAAAAGGAGCTAAAGCTGCACAAAAAACGGCTTTCTCGACAAAAAGAAACCACTGAGCAGAGAAAGAAATGTACCGCCAGTGGTTTTCTTCATTGCACTCTACTTTAAGCAATTAAGCAAGTAGAAGGGGGAAACCACGTGAGGCAATAAGCAAAGGGGCGTCCTCGTCGCCTGGCCTGGGTAATTCAGTTTGAATTAGCAAACACCTTTGCACAAATAATTTTAATTATAATTTATAATATCTAGAACAGCGGTCATGTCGTATGACCGCCGGGTTTTCTAGTTCAGATATAAGCTGCCCAGATGAAAAAGTGTTCAATGACTCTGACTGCCGTACCGATGGGCCCGGGTTCGAATCTCCGGAATCGAATTCGAAGAGGGCATGGATGTAAATTATCTGTCCGTTCATACGAGGCAACGATGACCCACCTATTAGGTGCCTCCATAGTAAAGTTATAAGTATATCTCCCGCCTTCTTCGCATGCCTTCGTGGTGTAGTGGTCAGCACGCGTAACCGAGAGGCCCGTGGTTCGATTCCCGGTGAAAGCGTTGCTCATTTTTCATCTTTCCTCTATCCTAAATAACCTAATATCTCTAGCCAGTGATCGCTACTTCCGGTCCTGATTGTGGCAAAAAGGCTGGAGTCCACCACTGGGGAAAAATATTCAGGTATAAAAAAATGAGATCTTAGTGTCATCTATGTAAAAATGGTACATTTTATATCTCTAACCCTTCTCCCTCGAAAAAATAAGACTTTTACGTATGCATGCTGACCAAGGATCCTTCGTCACGTATTCATGTTTACGCATATATAAAGCTTGTATACTTAAAAGTTTACATAATCAATTGTTAAGCTAAAATCTGGTTTCTAACAAATCATTCTCCATTTGCACTTTGGCAGCTGAGGCTGATCCTCGTCTAAACCATCGAAACCAGGCCTGTGAAAATTTGCAAATGTAAAACTGATATTTTTTGCATGACTTCTAAATTAAATTGTTACTTCTTCAACTCTTAATTGCTTATTAAATTGCTTGTTAATTAATTGCTTATTAAATTAACTAGTCACTGGTTAATAAAATCAGTCACTTATTACTCTCACACTTCAGAGGCAAAAACAAATATAAACTAATCAATATAAAATCTGCCGTTTATTAAACTCATTTTTGTTGCTTATAACAACCAATCCGACAAAAGACTGATTTTTAGTGCCAGAATATCCTAGTGGTATCTGTCAGAGCTGTTTGTAGTTTATCCATTTAATTTAATGAGGACCGTGGCTTCTTCACCATTCAGGTATATATGTATACTTCATATAAATGAATAATTCATAATAACGTATAATAAGAAAACTTTCCATATACCATATCCAAGAAACAGAAATTCAATTTAAAACCATTAAAGAAAAAATCTGATGTGTACACCACATGACTACCTTGTACGGAATATTAAATTATACGCATTTTGTATTTCATTTAAACTTATTGGATTGAGTTAAATCCACTTCATCGATAGGACATAAATCACTATAGAATAAATGCGCTCTTTAAAATTCAGTATATTTGTTTACCACAGCAACGCTCTGGGGCTAGCTTCAGTTAACAGCGTTATATTTCATTTATTTTATAACTCATCAGAATGCACAAAAATTATGTATATCATCTGGAGAATTACCTAATCGTTGCCACATGTTCTATTCAAATACTATAATAAATATAAAAACGATGTGTAAAAGAAATTAAACAAACAAACAAAAAAAGGGGGGAAGAAACAGTTTTTCACAAACGATTCAGCATTTCTCGTTCAATTAATTCAGTTGTCACTTCGCGACAAGGCAAAAATACATAAAAACTTAAAATACCTATATTAAAAATTACGAAATAAATCTTAAACACTTATTTCCTCGAATAAATTCCAGAATGGATTAAGCGTGATTTAATTCGCAATAATAAAAGAAGGCGTTATCTTTGTTGTTACGAAGCTTAGTTTCTCTAGTTTGGCAACAAATCCAATATTCTCCTAAGTTTCAAATGTAAGCAAATATGTCCGCCATGAAAAAAATGATTAGGCTTAGCCGCACGTAAACAACTTTTAAATTGTTGATAATTCTACAAATCTTGCATGTGGATTTACTAAAGGCATGAAAACCTTAATCGGAAGACAAGAACAACGTAATTCAATCATTTTTAAAGCAAAAAGTGCACAATTTACCAATAGATAAAAATAAAAAACTGAGCTCACTGAGCCAAGTAACAGAGTGGATATATATATATATATACATAAATTTATACACTTTTGGTGAGGCCGATTGCAACCAACACAGGAGGTGCACATCTACATGTTATAGCTGTCCTATATACAAAATTTCAACACGCTGAGGCTATTGGTTTTTGAGTTATGCGAGATACATACATACATGTGTACGTACCTACGTAGACACAGACGCTACGAAAAAAACCCCTTCAGAATCCATTTTAAATCAGATTTATAATTTTTTTGGGGGAAAAGGGTCTTTTATTCTGTTCTTACGTACGAATGTCACTAAAATAAATCATTAAATTGCATTCGATAGCGGTCGAAATAGATATTTTCGTTGAAATATGATACCCGAAATTTTTCGCAATTACAATACTTCCTTTTACTTCGTACAGGGAAGTAAAAATACCTGCTAACAGCTTCAATAAAATGGATTAGGCCGCCATTTCTCCCAATGCAGGTCTACTCCCAGGTCTCTGTACCTTACTTTTCAGATGTTCTTTGAGATGCTGAACTTGTTATGGAAATATTACCTGTAATGTAGCAAAAAAAAACTGTGTTAACTTTTCTCATCTCATTATTAGGTTGAACTCCCGAAAGAGACTTTTCTCTTCTTCTCCGCATAGTTTCAATTTGGATGTAATCCACCTCGAGCTGTAATATTCTGCTCGTATTTTTTTTTTTTTTGGTATGTTTAAAAGTAAATGTTTTAAAGATAATTTGTTGAGGATTTATAATGAAGAAAGGAAATTTACGCTTCTGGTCACGATTAGAAATTTCTTTACCATTTATAGGATCCTGGACCTTTAAAACGGAGGTTAGTGCAATACTATTTAGGAGATTATTTTCTGAATGCTCGCTATAAAAGTTTCGATTGCTTCACAAAATAACAAATATATTTGCCTGAAAAGTCAAAGAAGTAAATAGTAGAATGATAAGCGTTCTAAGCTGCACTTTAGTATAATATAATAATATAATTCATAAGTAAGTTCAGAACGAAATGTTCATGAGAGTTTAATATTACTGAATAGAAACTGAGTGCTGTAAAAATATGAATTTGAGATCGCTTACTATGCGCTTCTGTTAGCGGTAAACAATTAATTGAATGTTATTCACGTTTCTTAATTGCGTAACAAATAACTGTAAATAAATCCAAAATGCTTTTTTTACCACATAGATTCGAATTAAGAATACTTTGATCATTTATTCTTGCATAATCCTTCCCAGCCTGACGAAACGAAAACGGACACTATTCCAAATGGCAATCGATGAAAACATCCCTTCCATCGATGAAAACACACAAATTACGAAGAATTAAATATGAAATATCTATGAGAACAATTACAAGAATTAAATATGAAATATATATGACAATAATTACAAAACTTAAATATGAAATATCTATGACATGAAATATTTAAGATAAAGAGCAAGATAGTATTTTTATTTAATAAAAGAAGCAGAACTACTTTCATCGTTGTGATTATTATTTGTTGTCTGGGGCAAATTAACGGATTCAATGAACTAATAGCCTGTATTAAAAAAGCAAACACATTGAAGAAACCATTTTATTACTACTGATACTTCTGGAAAAAAAAAAATAAGAACAAATCCAAATAAAACATTAAAAGATAAAAAGGAAAACTAAAGGATAAATAAGGTAAGGAAAAATATTTTATTGCTAAATTGATTTTGATATTAATATGAGTTTTCATGCATGAAACAAATCTGAAGTGTGGAGAGTGAAAGCGTTAATGCAGCATTGATCACTAAATCATTTATTTTACAAACTAGGAAATGAATTCTGGGAAAGAAGTATCTAGTTAGCGTTTGATTCGAAGGTAGTACTGAAACAAAATATAGTTTTTTTTTACGTTAATAAGAACTGAGGTAATTAAAGCTTTAAAATATATAGACAGCGGCTGTGAGTATTTCTGCTGTACTACGCTCGTACAGATCCTAATTATATTAAACTAGAAAACCCGGCTGTTATACGAAATGGCCGCTGTTCTAGGTATTATAAATTGTAATTAAAATGATTTGTGCAAAGGTGTCTGCTAATTCAAACTGAATCACCCAGGGCAGGCGGCGAGGAAGCCCCTTTGCTTACTGCCTCACAGAGGTTTTCCCCTTCTACTTGCTTAAAGTAGAGTGCAATGAAGGAAACCACTGGCGGTACATTTCTTTCTCTGCTCAGTGGTTTTCCGTTTTTGTACAGCTTTAGCTCCTTTTCTCCCCTCTTCAGTGCTATATTTTCTAGGAGACATTCTTGAAGGAATTTACGTTAAGACGTAGTTTTTATGTAAAAAAGATGATTGCTAATGCAAACAAATGTTCACTTTCCCCCTGACACGCTCAATTTAAGTTCAGTCTTAAATTGTTTCAAAAACATATGATTGCTAATGCAAACAAATGTTCACCTTCCCCCTGACACGCTCAATTTGCGTTCAGCTGAAAATTCAGTTTAAAATACAATGTCGGAATAAAATCGAGCAAAATTTTAAACTCTTTACGCGAATGGATATTTAGCATAGGAGTTTGAGCAAACCTACCTGATGAGATGTACTACGCACAACTCGTTAGTCGGTTTCGCCTCCTTTCATTTCTCAAGGTTTGCAAATTTCTAGGTAATTCATATGTAAATGTAGTTAAATGCATTGTAAGGTTTATTATACGTTTACTAACAGTTATTTTAAGTTTTGTATCTTTCCTATCTTATTCTAATTTCAGCTTACACTTTCCTGCCAGAATGTAAATTCAGAAACGCAGATAATGTAAATGAGAAAGATTACTATTCAAGTCGTGACTTAACCGACTTCAGAAGAGAGAGTCTGATTCCCTGACTAGCGCGAGTTTGCCTTCTGGCTACGTCTCTCTTAGCTATTATTACGCTCGGCCAGATCTTAGGCCCTTGCTAGGTTCGCCGATTTAATTAATACTTAGGGGCCAACTAGTTAGATTCTGGTAGCTTCGGCTATATCCTTTAAGAGCTTTAGTTAAGCTAATTTTAGTTCAAATTATTAGTATTTTAAGTTAAAGCTCGAGTGGCGGCTTTATGTAAAGTTCGAAATCGGAACTGTCTTGTAAATATACTGAATAATAAAGGATTTTAAACCCTTCTCAAGTCTCACGTGTTCTGTTCACACTTAAGCGATTATTCGCTTGTTAAGTGTTCGTGGGGTTTGAAGTCAGAACTAAAGATTTAAAGAGAAAACCTTATAGCATAATAAGCAAAAATTATATGAATTAAAAATATTTAATTACCATGATAATTAAATTAAAGCAATGATAACTACTGTGATAAAATTTATTTTACTATTTGAATGCCGTGGCACCTTCACCCCATTGGCTAGTACAGTTACGCAAGCAACCAATAAACTATAGGACCACAAACAGACACTTAAGCCGCATATAATAACGATGTCAATTTCTGGATCTTTGAAAGACCAGGCATCTCCTCATCTTAAACTTTAAGTAAAGTAACTCCATTATAGAAAAAAGATTTAAAGTAAAACTTTTTATTAATTCACCAGCCTAACGAATACACAACCTTAATAGAAAACAGCCTCCGTAGCTTGCGGGAAAAACAAAAGATAAACTCAAAATTCAGCGTTAAATTTTGAAAGTAAAGCACCCCTACAAGCTTTGGCCTACACACTCTCCCGAGTAATTATGGCTAAGAAACTAACGCCCGTTCAGTTAATTCATACGCTGTAGGAAACACCAATGAGGCGGTTAACGAAGAGCTGCCAAAAGTTCTGCCTTAACTTCAATAAATATGTTCTTATATATGTTAATATTTTGGGTGCAGATAAAAATAATGAGATACTGGTTAATAAACATAAAATTCTACAAGTTCAGTCTTCAAGGATGAGCAGAAATACGTTTCTTGAACCGCCCTGTGAATCTGTTAAATCTTCTGATGAATCTAAATTTCAAACTTGCTTGAAATCCACTTTTTAACGAAGCAAGTTTCCTTATCATATTTTACTTTAAGTGAAACCTATAGATTACAGTAACTTAAGTTTAATATTATATGAATATTTCAACTATTTTATTCTCAATAGTAGATTAGAAAAAGCAACATAAATTTTATATCAAGCAATGTTTTCTATTTTCCAGTATCATAACCAAATGTGAATGAACCTATTTCCAACAAACTGCAGTAAATCCTCTATAAACCCTTTTCAGTTGATCTTGTTAATCTCTGAACAAAGCTTGTAATTTTTATAAGGGTTAGTTGGCATGCAGAGGCATTACCAGTTGACCCATGGTACATGCCTGGTTGTCTAGCCATAATTTTACCTATGCCTATGTGCTTGTGGAGGTGATCCTCTTAGGAAGGCCATGTTGAGTGTCGACGTTCATTTATGTTCTCAGAAATACCGGTTACACAGAGAGATGGTCAGGAGGAAAAACTTCACTGCATTTCCTGTTGATAAAAATAACCTCTCAAAGGCTCTGTTTTCCGAGCAAATATTTAATTTCCATTCTATTTACTAAAAAAGAAAAGTAAATTCAACTTGCCAAATATTCAGCCTTCAGACTGACTAAATGCTGCTATTCAGTGGCAATTCGAACTGCCGTACAAGTAACAAACAGCAGTATCTGACAGATTTTGTTCTTAACCATTTTGCCTTTCAAAAATACTTTGTGTTTGTGGTGAACGCGAAGAAGTCAAAGAAAAAAATATAGTCAGTTTAAGATAGACCTTGTTCATTAACATAAACTATTATATAATGTAATATTCTAGAATCCAAACGTTTATGTATAATAGTTATTTTTAAAAACGATAATCCAATTCTGTTTTATATCCCTCATTTCGGACAATCGGGACTCGACTGCATTTTTAATTCAGAATTGTGTAACAACAAAGCGCATACAGATGAAATTTATATGCATTGAAGAACACAAGCAGAAAACTTTTAAAAGGAGTGAGAGCATGCGACAAAAACAGAAAAAAAAAACAATTTAAAAAACTGGGAAGCGTTAGAGTATGCATTCTTTGATGTTGATGATTGATGATGAAGATGGAATGAAGTATGAGTGATGGGTATTTCGGAAACAGGTGTTTTTTTCAATGGCAACTTTGGACACAAGCCAGGATGGAGGTATTCCAAGTCTTCATGAAATCCTCAACTCGTTGAATTCCCAGATTTCGGTAAAAAGTTCACATATCTGTTCAAATGAATGTCTTCCAATGCTAATCACCCATTATTTGGAATTTACATAGCTTGTAGCCAGGCTTAGTGAAGAATAAGCTTAAATTCGTTTAATAGGTACTGATACGAACTCTAATCTGACATCCCTTAGTTCCGCGAGCTTTCGATTTACTAAATCAGAGGAAGTTAGATCGATTTGTGAATTATCCATTTACTTGCGTTAGTCTTACCACAGATCGTCTGATTATGCGATGCTCTTTAAAGAACTGAGTCGTTACTGTATTGGCTGATGAAGAATTGTTCATTCTGGAATCACAGCATTAATGAAATCTTGTCATTCAAGTGAATCTGGGCTCATTTATTTTATATTTATTTATTTAAAATGTATGAATTTACAAGTTGACGGTCCTGTTGTTGTTGTTGTTGCTCATGCTCACCTGTCTGACAGAGTCAGTCTAAACCCACGAGAATTCTCGTGTCAAGGAGCGCTAGATTACGCCTGTCGTTGGCAATAGCGTTGAGCACCTAACAGGTGGCAGTACGATTTGGCTCAGTTCCGCCCCTAATTTTGATGGAGAGCTACCCGGGGGAATGGTTCCGAAGCTCTCCCACCCCTCTCCCCTTCCACCAAGCCACATGAGAGGACTTTCGGCTCGCCGCATATTTAGAGTAACGCCATGCCGCACCGGCACTATACATTTACAAACATCCATGTCTTCTCCGGGATTCGAGCCCGAGCCCTTCGGCACAGTAGTCAGCGACGCTAACCACTATACCGTGTGGGCGGCAGTTCACGGTCCTTGGAAAAGGTAGCAAACGAATAAAGGTATTATTGTTAGGCAGCGAGAAAACTGTTCTTCTGTACTGCAGTAATAACATGTGGTATTAGAAATATCTACATATTATATATATCGGTATCCCATATAAGCGGCCCAAGGCACTGACCGAACAGCAAGGACTTACCTGCCCCTTAACTGTGATGAATTCATGGACCTGGCAGAGATTTCCTGGGATCAGCAAAATAAAAACATATTCCATACATACCATATTCGAAATATCTTTAGTTATATTGATGTTGCAAGTCTTTATGAAAACGATTGTTTATTTATATTATAAGTAAGTGACAAGAATTAAATTTATCGTTATTTACACCAATTAAAGATGTAAAATATAATGCATATCATTAATATACATATGCTGCTTATAAGTCCCTCAGTTATTTAATAACTGGGACAATACCCTAGAAAGTTTTCTGTTTTAAACTGACAAATAAGTTGAAGGTCTTATGGCCACTGCCCGAAGATGAAGTCATAAAAGCTTCGGTAGCATAATATACGTAGCTGTGAGAAAAAAAAGTGGAAATACTATGATAAAGAAGTTTTTTAAGGTCAAAATGATGGGATCAGAAATTACACTGAAATATTTCCATTCACCAAATGATGCATATAGAATGAAGCATTTCTCCGTGCTTTCCGCGTGCCTTCGTATCGTAAATGGAAGCAAACTTGACGAGTATTCGAGAAGTCCGGAGTTCGAATCCCGGTGGGGGTACTGCTAATTTTTCACGTCTCTAGCATCAAAAAACCTACGATTCTACATTGACGCCCGAAACAAACAGGATTTGGAATTTGGGTCACCTCATCCTCATTCGCCGTTTAAAAGAGGGAGTATATAAGGTATTTTCTCCCTCGTTTTTGCATGCGTTCGTGGTGTAACTATAAGCACAATCGTTCAGGCGGTCCGCAGTTCGAATCCCAGCGAGGGCAGTGCTCATTTTTTGCATCTCCAGCATCTAAAAACTTTAATGACTGTACAGAGTTAATATTTTAACATACGACATAAAAATTTACGAAACTAAACTTGACAAATATTCGTTTTCACTTTCTGTTATTCTAAAGGCATTGGCAAAAAGTGTAATAAGCCACGTGCCAGATTGCTTTCGTTTGTTAATAGAAAATGATAAAAGAGGAACTTTGTTTTTATATTATATAACACTCACTTTACCTGAGAAGGAAAACATTACACAATCACTCTCCAAAGATAGAAAATGTAAGTCATTTCATGGAAGACTATCTTTAAATGAATGTTCGACATCTTTCAGAAAACCTTCAGCATTTCTACTTTTATCATTTCGAAAGGAAAGTGTTCGAGATACTTTAAAATCCGGAGTATATTCCTATCTCTGTTCACCGTTTTAAAAAGGGAAGACGTAACTTAAATATTTGGAAGAATATCGCCTTATCTTTGGTGGTACAAAACTTCGCTTAAAACATATTTTTAAACGAAAGAAAAGTCTATATGAAGCTTAGTGCAAAAGTTCAGGAACACTTCAAGAAATCATGTATTTTGTACATCTAACCATGTTTTAAAAATTAACTAACATTAGTAAACGATATACAAGGTGCGTCATAAATTCGTGCAAAGTTCAAAAATTCGTAATAAAAGAAGCAATGCACAGAAAAATTTTCTGTTTGCCCCAATGTGGTCAGAAAGACATTGGATCTTTTTCCATGTAAAAAAAAGTTTCCAAAAGTAATCGACAGAGGGCGCTCAGACGTCATACTCAGACGTTTTATTCAAATCGCGCAAGCTGAAACAGACAGATCACAATAACATGACGACAGATCACAATAACAAACAGATCACAATAACATGACGCTATGCATTTATTTTATAGTAACAGATGTTCAACATTACCACCACCACAGGTAATAGGCAAGTGAAGGCCTATTAAAAAAGGCAAGGCAAGGCATTACTATGCCCATTACAACGGAGTGTAGCATGTCGCCATCGATGGCAGCGACGGTCAGTCGAATGGCATTTTTCAGTTCCACTAGTGTGGTTGGGGCGCCTCGGTATACACGAGACTTTAAGTATCCCCACAACCAAAAATCTGCCGGGGTCGAGTCTGCTGATCTTGAGGGCCACTGAATCTTACAACCGCGACTTATCACTCGGTCTTCGGTGAAAGATTCCAACAGGAACGTCTTGACGTCGCGTGCAATGTGGGGCGGAGCACCATTCTGCATGAAGGTGACAACAGGTAACTCATGTTTTTCCTGCAATGCAGGCACAACGTGGCCACGCAAAAGCGTAAGATACCGTGCTGCAGTGACTGTACAGGCTTTCACGCCGGATACAGGACAGTGTTTTTCAAAAAAGAAACGGCCCATAATAAAAGACGCGGTGAAACCACACCAAACAGTCACATGAGGAGAATGCAGTGGCTGGCACTGGTACTCACGAGGGTTTGATGTCGCTCAAATACGACTGTTTTGCGTATTGACGTCGTGGGCTTCATCCGTCCACACGACGTTCAGCAACCATCGTGGATTACGTTCCATTTGTGCCAGCGCCCGTGTAGCAAACTTTTGTCTTGCACCTGTATCTGCCGGTAATAACTGGGGAAGTCGCTGGATTTTATCCGAATACAGATCCAACATTCCGTGCAGAATACGTCGAATCGACGCTTCCGGAATCCCCGTTCTTCTCTCAGCTTCACGAGCACTGCTACTCCCCGTTGATGTGTCGACTGCCATATCTTTAATGACACTTCGTACCACGTGGACACGGTCCGCTCTCAAGGGCGGTCTGCCACTTCGTTGACGATCCTCCAAACTCCCAGTTTCCTCAAAACGTCGTACTAAATTTCGTATCCCATTCAATGAAATAGGGCTTTTTTGGGCCTTCAGTCCTTTCTCCGTGCAAGACTTTCGCAATGTAACAGTTGTGGATTCACCATTCTTGTAGAACAATTTAAGCACCAACGCCCGATCTGGTAAAAAAAAGCATGCTGCCGGCTTCGAATGATGGATCCTTTTCCAGCCAAGTGTTTTACTGATAGCCTGATTTGCATAAAACATCTCAGTATGACGTGTGAGTGCCCTCTATCTATCGGTTACTTTTGGAAACTTTTTTTTTACAAGGAAAAAAACATCAAATGTCATTCTGACCATATTGGCATAAACAGAAAATTTTTCAGTGCATTCCTTCTTTTATTACGAATTTTTGAACTTTGCACGAATTTATGACGCACCCGGTATATGTAACGAAGCAGACTCAGCTGTAATAAAAATCTTAGAAACAACTGATGACGTAGATGTAGAAATGTATGGCATTTCGTAGATGTTGAAAAATATGCAAATTATAAATTAAATTATCAATAGTCCCTTAATGCTTCATTTGAATTATAATTTATATTTACATATTATCTTTTTTACATATAGTTAGTAAATTTATGATATATATTTTGTAAATGTTACATAAATTTGAAGACAATTTTATACAGAATTCAAAAGATTATAAATATTTAAAATAACAACAATACAGAAAAAAAATTATACATGAGAAGACAGAATGATTGAATGTAAATTATATATGGTTTTGTAAATTCAAAAGAAAGCACAGTGAAGTAAAATTTTAAAATGTCAAACGCTTAACGTTAATCCATGAATTTTAAGCGTGTGTTAAGTTACGTTACGCAGATTAGTAATATTTAATGCGGAAACTTTTGTTTTTAATTACTAATGCAGATTCCTTGGGCACATTACTCACAAGTCTGTCAAGGTCATTCATTTTTAGAATTTTATTTATTTTCTTGATAGTTATTTTTATTTCGTGATAAGCCTTTCCTTCTCGTTTCCCACCTATGTTTCCCTGCCAGAATGAGTTTTCAGGATTTTATGTAAATGAGGTAGAAATGAGTATTTAAGCTGAAGTCTGGGTCATTTCACTAGAAGAGCGTAGGCTTGCGTGTTCTGCCTTTCTGCCACGATTTTGCTGCTAGTCTAAGCTTATTGTTATTCGGCCGTACCATTACGTGCATGCTAGTATCCATCGGTAATCTTAAACAACTTAGCCAACTTTGTAAGTTAATTCTGTGCAGCTTCGGCCGGTTTATTTTAATTAGTGCTAGATTAGTTTTACATTTTCTATCTTGGGTTAAAGCTTAAAGTGAAGACTTATTGTAAGTAAAAGAAAGGGCTATCTGTTGATTTTTTATTGAATAAAGGGTAAATTTAACTCTTCTCTGTAATTGTTATTTGCAAGAACGCAGCGAATAGTCGCTACACAACTCTTCTGTATTCCAGCTCCTAAAGAATTGAAATTCAGCTAGGATATTGCAATTTAATTAAATGATTAGAGCATGAAATCAAGACTTCAGTTAACTCCCCTTTATTGCTTAGATTCTTTAAATTAACTTTCAGTTCCAGTGTCATTCAAATATTTTCAATTGGATTGAGAATCTGGCGATTGGGGAGGCTGCTGCAATTTTTAAATTGATTTAGAACAAAACTGTCTATCTAGTGTTCGTGCTCGATGGCGAGGTACATTATCATGCTGAATTATGTAAACATTGCTTTGAAACATGTTTAATAGCTGTTTAATAATTTTTTTCAAGAGCATTAATAATAATAAGCGCATTAATTACTGATTATAATTACAGTTGCCCTATTTAGATCTTTAATGAACCCGTTTTGGTAGACCTATTTCGTTGAATTTTCGTATATACATTGCATAGATCATAGGGAAAAGAAATCTGCAATAAAAATTAATAGTTCAAATTTGAATCGGCAGGTGGTGTTTTTCACACAATGTAGAAAGGACGTTGTGTAGATTTTGAGCATTTAAAAAGTCAGTAGTGAGTGCTGTAAAATCATTCTTCACCATGCCTTTAGAGAAGAAAGATGCAGCTTTACTGATCAGTTGTTTTACCAGAAGGCAGTAGTTTCTCAATTGCACTGCGAAAATATCGACGTTTGAAAGATTTTCGGAAAGGGCCTATGTTGGGGCAGGGTTTGAAAAAGCTAATTACTGAATTAGAAGAGACTGAGGAGTTGTGCGTGTTGCGAGTAACAGGACAGAAACGGATTTAAAATGAAACTGTGAAAGAAATCTCTGTTACCGCGGTCAAAAGAGCATCCAGTTCCCAATATTCTTTGCCGCGTGCTCAACCATTCTAGTCACTTAAGCTTCTATTTTTCATCAATGAAGGACTGTTTTCACAAGTTTATGGGCTCTTAAGCAATTTTATTAGTTTTTTATTTAGTTCACCTGGAAATAATACCTGAACAACTGTAACTCTTGCAGACAAAGCTCAAAGTTCGACCAGTTCCCGAACTAACTGGCCAGTTCGTACTTTGGCCGAGAGGTCTGGCCAAATTCCGAGGTACTTGCAATCAATGTTGTATATTCTACTTTGGCTGGCCATTTCGCGAATTGGCCTGGAATCTTTGGCCAAAGCTCGATGTGGTAATGGAAGATTATCCTGTAGGGTGCACATCTGGGCTTCCGGTATGATGGCATGCACGTGGTAGAAAGAAAGGTGTCATGCTTCGGAGAACGTCCTGCTATTAATTATTAATATTGTTGCACAGAGTTTTTTCATTGTGAATATGTATTCCTCGTATTTTTAACTTCTACATGTGATTGATTTCAATTGAAAGGATGCGTGATAGCTAGGTAGCATATAACGTGCGTTGCCGGGTGTGATGATAGTCGAATTGCTACCGGAAGGAGCAGACAATAATTATGCTTAATAGTTAAATTAGGCCTAATAGCCTATACGATTATTGTCAATGACATCACGTAGTCCTGCGCAGTAACGTGGGCTAATAATATATCTGCATTACGTTACCTTACAATGTGCTACAAATCTTTTTATAGATCCTGATATAGCCAGAGCACCGTCTGCGCAAATGCCAGTACACAAATTCCACAAAATTTTAATTTCTTTTAAAATGCAAATTAGCTTCATCAAAATATATTTTCCTGTTGTTATCATAACGTCAGTCCTTTTGCAATTTACAGACAAAATATGAATTTGTGAGAATTTGAATAGTATATTCTTCAGTATATCAGGACATGTCTATAATTCTGCGATGAATTATGTCATTTAAAAGTATTTTACAACTATCAATGTTTGCAATTTACAGCCTCACACACTCGGGAACAATATGATCGTTTTCCAGATTCCTGGATCGTAAATCCAGATCGTTTTGCAGACCCAGATTTTCCTGGATCGTAAATCCAGATACAAAAAATTTTTATTATACTTGCAATGAACATTATATATTGTTACGAATTTCAAATTTATTTGGCTATTTATTTAGAATTGTAATTAGATTTG
>KK113015.1:638518-665056 GCA_000611955.2 Stegodyphus mimosarum | reverse complement strand
TTATTGGTGGGTCTCAGCAGCGAGCGAATGTTCTGCTGCTCAAGTTTTGTTAATTTCCCCCGTAGTGAGTACTCGGGTTCCTTTGCTTATCCATTGTGCTGAGTTATGTTGGAAATCGCGTTGAGAGATACAGATTCCACGGATATTCGGATAGCTTTTCTTTATTTTTCTTTTCTTCCTTTTTTTGCTACGGTATTCTTATCCTACGCATTGTAGATTTCGATTAAGGAACTTCATTAGAGTACAGTGCTCCCCATGCTATTCGATGTATTCCGGTTTTGGAAATTTTGCCAGGGTTGTTTAAAATCACGTGTTGGCAACACGAACTCATAATAAAAGCCCATAACAACAAAAGTGTGAATCTTCAAGAGTCAATCTTTCACTGCAAAGAATAAAATTTCCTTCCTCATGCTATCCATCCAGCTAGAGAACATCCTTTTCGAACTGAATCCTCTTTTTCGAACTGAAGTAAACTCCATCCACCACCCTCACTCCCCCCCCCAAAATATTCCCTTCCTCTATGTATTCATATTATTTTTTTCACCTACTTTACTTAAAAATAATTTTATATTTGTATTTCTGCTCAATACAAAAGTTGAAAGGTTTTATTTGCTGAAATCAAAGATCTGCAATAGCATTGATAATTAACTTAGTCCAGAATATGTCTACATGAACCCTTAAATATCGCCATCGCTTCGTCATATTAATGGTTTATTTTGGTTTGTATGAGGTGTGACAGAAAAAAAAAGAAAGTAAGTATGTAGCTTGAAAAAAGAGTGGAATTGGCAACAACTGTTTTGGTGACGTTATCCCACATGCCTACTACACTGAAGTACTAAAAAGACTGAAAAAAATTAGGGAAAAAAGGCCACAGTTAAGGAGTAATGGATGGCTGTTGCATCAGGACAATGCACTCGCTCACACGGTCCTATCTGTAAAGCAGTTTCTGACCAACAAAAACATTACTGTGATGGGGCATCCTCCTTATTCACCTGATTTGGCTCCATGCGACTTTTTTTTATTTCCTTAAGTTAAATCTTGCCTAAAGAGAACCCATTTTACCTCAGTTGAAGAGGTTCAGGCAAAAATGGAGAATCTTCTGAAGGGCCTTCCAAAAACCTCGTTCCAGAGCTGTTACCAGCAATGGCAGCACCGAATGCAGAAGTGTGTGAATGCTGAAGGGGACTACTTTGCAGGTTGATGATGTCACGGAGAACTGATTTTGTAAGTAACAATGATTTTATTGGACCAGTCTTTTTTTTCCCTTCGCCAGAGTTTGAAACCTGGGTTGAACTTTCAATGTTCAGCGACTTGAGATGGTGAGCCTCAGAGCATTATAAATATCCTCAAAAAAATTCTCCATAACGGATTTCTCGCAGTTGCTATTTTAGCAGCTCCCCGTCTCAGGTTACATATCTATATCCTATATTCTGCCTTTTACTCTCTACTTACAGCTGTCTCCCATTTATATCACCGAACGTACAATACGTATTCTTATCAGAAATGTATCATCAAAAACTCAAGCAGTTAAAAACATTTACAATGCAATCATCACCTGTATTTCATTTCAGCCTTTGAGCGAATGATTAAGTAATGCTATTCCCATTTCAAAAAATATCTTCTATTTTCACTTAAACGCAATTTGCTATTCACAGCAACCCTTTTCTAAATTAAAAAAAAAATCGCCACAATATTTTCGAAAGCATAACATTTTTTTCATTGTAATTTATCTTCTTAGGATGTTATTGCATATGCTAACAATGTTGCATAAATATTTTGGTTTTTAATTAAATTTTGTATTGTTTTAGTAGAAGATTTTAAGCTCATTTTATGCCTTTCCAGTATATGTCAAAAAAAACTTATCGTCTATCAAAAATTTTAGCGAATTTTAAATTTTTAATAGTTTAGCAGTATAATAAAATAGCAGTTTTTAAGCTATAAAATAGGTTAATTTAATTTCATCTATTTAAAAATTCGAATGTCAGGTTTCGAGCACATATCCATAAGCTCATATTAAGCATGCTGTATCCTACACTAATGGTCTCAAAATTTGCGGCCCCCGAGGCAGTTTTACATGGCCCGTGAATGTATTTACATAAAAAATAATTAGAACTAATTAGTATGATAAGAATTGAAAAAAAATAAGATTTTGTTGTAGTACAATTTTGCATTGTTTTTATTACCAAAAACGAACGTGAGTAATGCAACAGAAAATCTACAAATGGAACTAATTAATTTTTTCAATTTTGATTAACTTTTGTTCCTACATGTCAAAAGATAAATAAATACACTCAGGTATGAATTTTTGCAATAAGAAAATTTGTTTGGGAAGTGCATTTGTATGTGAAGAGTTTTTTTTTTTTTTTTTGCAATAGTAAGAAAGTCGCCCAGGCAATATAGTGGTTAGGAGAACGGACTGCGATACCGAAATGCTCGGGTTCGAATCCCGGAAAGGCGTGGATGTAAATTGTCTGTTCCTTCACAGGAGGTAACAATGGCTGCCTATTGAGTGTCTGCATAAAATAACCATCACTCGTGGCACTTAGTAGTGCCGTAAATCGGAAATGGCTGGTGCCCGCCATAATAAAAATTTAAAAAACGTTAATAAGAAACGAACCAATTTGATCTAAGAAAAAAAACCAAATTGACTAATGAGCATCGACAAATCGTGATGAAATAACTCTAGCAGTTTTTCTCCAAAAATGCTATGAGAAATTGAAGCTAAAAATTGCGGTAAGGAAAAAAAAGGGGGTATATAAATGTATGTATTTCTTTTGATAAAAAAGAGATATTAAGTTTTCGTTATTTATTCACAATGTTTTGTCTCATGCCAAAGTTTTCGTAATTGTTTTTATTTAAAGTAAGTAATTTAGTGGTTAATTCATTATATTAGAAATATTTGAAATAAATACCCGTCTGAAAATTTAATATTTGAATATCATTTATTAAGTTATATAATTTAATATTTTAATTATGAAGTGTACAAATTTTTTACAGGCAGAAAAAAATATAAACTTCTTTGCGTCATTATTATTACAATTATGTATGTTTTAATAACTAGTTAATAAATAAAGTTTAAAATTAGTAAAAAAAAGTTTTATTTTGTTAAAAAAAATTGCGGTCGTCATCGGCTTTCAGATCGTGCATTTGGTCCACGAGCAATTTGAGTTTCGGACCACTGGCCTTGACCACTTAAAAAAAATTCATGTAGATGTACTTCTGCAGTGTACATTGTTTTTCAGAAGTCTAACACTGTGTGGGTTTAAGACAGAAATTTACCCAATTTAATTTAATATCCATCTGCACTGAACTTCCTTTTACTTTTATTTTAATTATGTTCATTTTAAGATTACAATAAAATAATGGAAAACTAAAATGCTTTGTAAAGATAAATTTGCTAAATAAAATTTTCTAAAAATGAATGCAAATGTAAAAAAATTTTGAGCAGCAAAAATTGCATTAATTCAAAACTTGTGCAAGCCATTGACACTATCTTAGAAATATGATTTCTAATTTACATTTTAAGCTAAACCTATCTTTTAGCAAATTGAGCGATTTTAAAAATAGTATACGCACTTATTAATATTACTGAAGCTTAACGTTAGTACAAATAGCAAATGTTTTTTCTGTGTACTGGAACCATTACTATAGTTAATAAAGAATGTGCAGAATAGCACATTATTTGCCTTCACTATGCAAAAAACCTTTTTAAATTTCATTAGATCCACGGTGTTACGGAAAAAGACTTTGACATGAATTTTATGCGTTTTTAGGGGGGGGGGGATAATACTTGTTTAAACCGTAATTATTACAGTTTTCCATTTTATCATTATTGTAATATGACTAATAACAAGTACAATAAAATATAGTTCAGTTTTTGGAGATTTGTTACAGTGGATCTGTAGAATGTGCGTGGTGTGCGTATGTTCTACAGATCCAAATTAAATTCAACACCAATTTATGCAATACCGACAAAATGAGCTGCGTTTCATGAGCGTTTTAGAAGGAAATTGGGAAAAGTGAAAGTGAAGTTAAGTAAAATTATAATTGCGGTGCCATTTTTTTAAATTAAAAAAAATTAATACTTGCTTAAAAATACAACGAAATTAATTTTTTCGTAATATTTATTATATTGAAGCTGCTGGTTTATTTATTAGTTTTTCTAAAATTTTATAACATAATTTAAATTGCGAAGTAAATTTAGTAAACTAGTAATACTGTAAGTTTTTGTAAAATTTTATAAGATAGCTAAGTTTTATAACATAGCTTAATGCGAAGTTGATTACTCAATTTCTAATTTTTTAGCATAGTTTAATACTGAAATTGATTATTCAGATTCTAAAATTGTATAACACAGCTTAATATTTTTAAATGTCTTTCAATGAATTTCTTTTTTTCAATATATCTCTAATTCGAGCGAATAAGTTTAAATGAACTGCTGTAAAAATGTATAAAATTAATTAAAAAAAACTGAAAAGTTTCAGATTTTAAATTACGCCCAAGGAGGCTTTTTTTAGCGTTTTGTGTGTTACCTTTATTTATTAAGTATCATGTTCTTCGCACTTAAAACATAAAATTCAATTCAACAGCAATGTGGCAAAATAATTTTAAAATGAGCATATATTTAGAATTTCCGATAAACAGGCTCGCGCGCTGGAGATAATTTTTTTCCCATATAGTGTTGCCATTGCTCGCTTTGAAATCGTTGAGTTTCTTAATCAAAAGTTCGTTAAAGTTTTACAAAATGTGAAATATATAGTAAAACAAATTCCAGTTTCGGGCTTCCAGATCTCCATATTGTAGTGGAGCACAACTTATTGAAAATTTGATATTTTTAGGCACCGTTGTTTTTTCGCAGAGGGAGAAACATACATATTTACATTCATTCAGATTCTTCATTATTTAAGTTCTTTAAATATAATGCGGGGCTGTGATGTTTGGTGGCAACAATTTGAAAATTGAACCGACATTTATAGTGAACCAACGCAGAATGCCAAAACGAAATTAATAGCTCTTCTGGGCTAACGCCCTTCGGGCTTATAATTTAATAGGCCGTACAAGGTGAATCATTGGTCAGATTTCAAAAAAAAAATCTGGCTAGCTGTATAAATTTTAAGTGAGTTTAGAATGTGCGACTGGTTATGTCTCTTGCCTAAATTTAGAAATTAATCATAATTTTGTTTAAAAAAATAATCGATTTTGGAATTACAAAAGTAAAAATAAATAAATAAATAAAAGTTGCTTTGTTTAAGAAAATATAATTCGATTATTTTTAATGTAGGTCATTTAAATCATTTATTATTTTTTTATTTTGGGAAAAAAATCGCTAAATATTCTGATTTGTTTATATAATGCTGCACGCAGTACATATTGCAGTATTATGCGGATGACAAAAAAGATATTTTATTTGAAATATTTTAATATTTGGAGTGTAAAATAAAAGTAGCAAATATATTATCAGGAATATCGGAATAAGTATACAGTAATGTCCGAGTAATTGAAGTAAGTTTACAGCATTTCATAAAACATTTGTAAAAACATAGAACTTTAAAATGTGTTGTATTTTGGGGATATTTTGACATCTTAAAGGGACATGACGTTAATACATAGTATAAACATCTTGTTAAAGTCTGCGTTTGTGTAGCCTTATAGCTTAAAACTTTGTTGAGCATATACTAATAAACTAAGTCGTAGCTCCAAGTTATCGAAAGATAATCAAGAAGATGTGGTTTTTGCGAGGAATTGCCACTAAATTATACCCGTTTCAGTTACTCGTCCAGCAGTAAATGATTTCTTGGTTCTTGGGTGCAAGCGTCCCTGTTTCCCGAATTGTGCCCAACTGCCAATGAACCAGAAACCAAGATTGTTGTTACAACTAAATTACTTTTGCTCATTATTTCTCCCAAGATTCTGTTTGCGGCCAATAACAGCACGCTCGGTTTTGATCTGACCTTTTTTTTCGCATTGGTATGTTTATGTAAAGAAAGATGGTAAAACATTCAATCGGTGGCTATGAAAATATTTCTGTGTGACTTTCACTTTGTCCAAAACGAAATCTTCTAAAACTTCTGTAAATTGCAGGTTAGAGAGATATGAGGTCAGATAAGATCGGAAAATATATATTAGCTGAACAATAACAACAAATTTCACTTGTCCTGCGCCTCATAATTAACTTGTCCTGCCTTTTCACTGTTTCAAGAGAGCAGTCGTCGCAGTCGTTATATGCTGACCTTAAGAGCATTTACACATATTGCACTGCATGAAAATTACAAACTGCAGTTACTATTAGAAAAATAAAGTTAAGTATTTGCATTATGTGCAGTTGTGTATACGTAATCCTTGATACGTGAATGTGAATCTTCGGTGGGATTGATGGTGAGTGAAAGTCGAACTTTTTAAAATAAGGATACAAATAACAGTGGCATGTTTGCTATCAAATGAGCCCTGAAGTTTGGTGGTTTCTTGAACACAGTATAGATCATTATATACATGATCTAGCCTCATATTGTTGAAATTCTGAGGAAGAGTGGTTTTTTGAGATGAGCATACTTTCTAAGCTAATGTAAAAAATCTGATGTCTTCACCACATAACTTCGTTGTACGGAATGTTAAATTATACGCAATTTTCCTGCATTTCATTTAAACTTATTGGATTAACAGGTAACGAATTTTGAATTAAATCTACTTCATCGATAGCGCATAAACCACAATAGAATAAATACACTCTTTAAAGTTCACTATATTTATTTACCGTAGCCACACTTCGGCGCTTGATTCACTTAACAGCGTTACATCTCATTCATTTTATAACTCAGAGTGAGCGAAAATTACAGCATCTGAAAAATTACCACAGTTCTATTCAAATACTATAATAAATCTAAACGATATGTAAAAGAAATAAAACAAATGAAAAGAAACAAGTTTTTCACAGATGATTCAGCGCCACTTACCTAATGCGCATGCGCTACTAATTAATTCAGTTCTCACTTCGCGGTAATGCAAAAATACATAAAATTCAAAATATTTTCATTAAAAATTGGAAGATATAGAAAAACATAAAACACCAAGTACAATTAAAACAATTAAAACGCAATTTTTAAAGTTAAAATTACAGTTTGTATGCAAAAACAAGCTAATAGCTTAAATGATCATTCGAAAATGAATCAAGCATAATTTAATTCGCAGTAATAGAAGACGTTACTTTGTTCTTGCGAAGCTTAGTTTCTCTGGATTGGCAACAAATCTGATATTCTGCTAAGCTTCAAATGCAAACAAATATGGCCGCTATCATAACCAAAAATTAGGCTTAGCCGCACTTAAAAAACTTTTAAATTGTTGATAATGCTACCATTATTGCATGCAGGTTAACTAAGGGCATAAAACTCTTAACCGAAACATAAGAACAACGTAATTCAATCATTTTTAAAGCAAAAAATATACAATTTACAAACTTATAAGAATAAAGAAACTGAGCTCACTGAGCCGAGTAACAGAGTGGATATATATATGCATATATTTATATACTTTTGGTGCAGCCGATTGCAACCAAAATGCGAGGTGCACATCTACATGTTATAGCAGTCTTATGTACAAAATTTCAACGTTCTCAGACAACTCATTCTTGAGTTAGACTTGATATATACGTACGTACGTACAGACGCCACGAAAAAATCTCTTCAGAATCCATTTTAAATCAGTTTTATAATAATTATTTGGTATAAAAGAGTCCTTTATTCTGACCTTACGTACGGATGTCACTCAAAAACATCTTTAAATTGCACTCGATAGCGATAAAAATAGATATTTTCATTGAAATATGGTACCCGAAATTTTTCGCGATTAGAATACTTCCTTTTTAATTCGTACAAGATAGTAAAAATCAGCATTTTCTGCAGAGGTTTCAGAGATACGTTTCGCCTATGAAGATGCTTAAGATAATGAGGATATTTTCCATGGTTTATTAAGGTTTGATTTAGAGATGATTAAACATATAAATGCGCTGCACATATTCTGGGATGTAAACTTTCTTGTGTCGTGGCCGTATTTTTGGATAGTGTAGGTAAAAATCGGGCAGATATTTTTAATTTTGCACACTGTTTGCACTGGAGTTGGATAGAGCAGCAAGCAAAATTAAGATTGTAATAAAACGTGGTTAAGGCATCAAGAAAGGGTACACACAATAAAATGATGCTTAAGAACTCAAGGAATGGAGCACCAGAAAAATTTCTGGTTTTATGTAATTTATAGTGTCGTAAACGAAAACGTACAGAGAAGGAATGGAAGGAAAACGAACATTATAGTTGCTGTAAATGTATGTGAGAACACCAAAATTCTTTTAAGTTCGTAGGCCCTCTAAAAATCTTAATCTGGTACTGAGAGTTATAAACTATTGTACTTTTCTGAAAGGTGTCTTTTAAATTTACCCCTGAAATATTTCCTCAGGATCTTACTGGTATTTATTATAAAGTATCCATGTTTTACATTTGACAAAATTTTCGATATCGGGCCAGCTTCATAAATTTATTGATCAGAAGAAAGTAAAAATTCCTATTATTATCTTTTCGGTAATGTTACGTAAGCTCTTTAAATGTCACTCAGATTATTTTTTGTTACTATGTGATTTTATATATAATCAATCATGTGGTAGCTACTTGGCAAATAATAATTACACTAAGTACGTTAGACGCGAATAGAATTTTTTTTTAAATGTTCATTCTTATTCTCTGTTACCTGTGACGATAGGCTTGGTAATGAGACAATAAAGCACTCAACGTTTCCGAAAGAACAAATGTTTGTTTCCTTTGGTATTGATTTAGTTTCACGGCTGCTTAGAAAGAATTAGAATATTTATCAACAATATTTAGCGATGTTGGTTTTGTTCGAATCTTATTAGTAAATATTTGCTTTGTGTGTAAGTCTGCAAACAGTCTGAACTAATTGACTTCCGTATTCAGAACGCAAATCAATTAGTTCGGGAGGAAAAAATTGTGTACATTCGGAAGTCTATAGGGATGTACGTGTTTTGGGTGATACGTTGCGTACTTCGTAATAAAAATAATTATCCATCTTAAATAAACTTATATCTTTGTTGTTTGCTTTCAGTAATTGGCGAACGTTGACCCTTTTTCTGTGAAATTTATCATTCGTAAAAATATCTTTTTTGAAATTATGGTTATTATTTACACTCACGTTTGTGAAAATTTCAACACCATGAAGTACTTACGCGAGTGAGCTGAAATTTTCAGGAAACGCAAAGTAGCGCATGATATGCAAATGATTAGAATTGCAAATCCGTAGCGCATGCGTATGCTGAGCAGCGCCCTCTGAACGGCTGATGGATCCGAATAAATAGACGGCTGTAGCGAGGCGTGTATGGTTATCGGTGGTTATCTGCTAGTGGTAAACGTTAACTCAATCTGTACTTATGCCTCGTCGACGAAAGAGAGCGAGATTTGAACAACTTACAGAGTTTGAACGAGGGAGAATCATCGGCCTTCGTGAAGCTGGATTGTCGTATCGTGCAGTAGCCTCTCGTGTGCAGCGTAACAGCAGCACAGTGATGCGCGTTTGGAAGCAGTGGACGGACGAGTGTCGGACAACTCGGAAATCCGGGAGTGGACCCCGAAATGTGACGTCAGCTCGCGATGATAGACACCTGGTCCGCATGGCGCGGACGGACCGTACAGCTTCCTCTAGACAATTGGCAGCACTGTGGTCAATAGCTACAGGTGTTTCATTGTGTGCTTCATCAATTCGTAGACGTCTGCTGCAGTGTGGACTGCGCGCACGGACTCCTTTATACAGGATCCCCCTAACGCACGACCATCGCCGCCTGCGGCTACAATGGGCCAATCAGCATAGAGACTGGCGTGCTGATTGGCAGCATGTCGTGTTTTCTGACGAATCCCGCTTTAATTTGTGGTACCATGATGGCCGCATTCGTGTCAGACGCTATGCCGGTGAACGCCACCTTCCGGAGTGCATTATCGAACGCCACAGTGGACGAACACCCGGAGTTATGGTCTGGGGCGCCATAGCATATCATAGACGATCTCAATTGCTACGAATTGTGGGCAATCTGAACAGCAACCGGTATATCCGTGAAGTTCTACAGCCCGAAGCTGTTCCCTTCCTTCAAAGCTTGCCAGGCGCTGTATTTCAACAGGACAATGCCCGCCCTCATACTGCTCGGATTGTTAAATCCTTCTTTGCAGCGCAGCAGGTACAGCTTCTTCCTTGGCCTGCGTGTTCCCCGGATATGTCGCCAATTGAACATGTGTGGGATGTCATTGGTCGGCGTCTTGCTCGTGATCCTCGTCCTGTTGCGTCTGCAGACGAACTTTGGGTACGCGTACAAACGATATGGAATGCTCTTCCTCAGTCAGACATTCAAACTTTGTTTGACTCCATGCCACGTCGTGTAGCAGCACTTATGGCGGCGCGTGGTGGCCACACAAAATACTGATTCTGATCTCTTGTTCTTGTTTGTTTGCTTTGAACATTTAATCATTTATTTGTACCACTACCACTCAACTGTGTATTAAATTGCATTCAATTATGACGATTCCTTCTTGGTGTTGCAATTTTCACAAACGTGAGTGTATATACAGTTTTACAAGTTCGAATTTCATCGCTTGAAGCCATCTGCAAACGTATATTTGATTCATTTTTATTTAAGCGTAACATGACTATCTGGAAAGATCGTAGCACGTGTGCATTTTTCTGACAGTTCCGCGTTTTAGACGCATAAAAAAATCGTCTGGCTGGTTAAATTTTGCTAAGTAAGGGGAGGGAAAAAAACTGCATTTTCTATGTTAAGTGAATGATATATTGCCAGTATTACTTATTATTTAGACTGTGAATGCTTGTTTCTTAATTCAAGACTTTCGGAGCGATCTGTTGAATATAAATAATTTTAGTTTATGGTGTATTTAAACTAAATTGTAATGATATGGCGAATGAACTGTAGTTTATATTTTATTATTATCTTATCTTTATTTTAAAAGTGTATAGATCTGTATAATATGTTAATTGAAACTTTAAACTGTGAATGTTTAGTTTGTGTTTGTTTCAATAATTATTCCCTTTAAGAAGTAAAACTCAGTTCCTGATACTATAATAAGCAGTTTTAGCTGTTAAAGTGCAATATCTTTTTACTTGGTTATCATAATAAGATAAATTAAAAGCTATTTGTTTCTGGATTTAGTTATTGAAATCAAATTATTAAGCCTAGAATAACCATATTTTTTATGATTGACAAAAGAATTGTGTAAGAAATATATATATTTTCCTAAAACCTAGTTTTAATGCGAATTCCTTAGAAGAAAATTATTTCTTTATTTGTTAGAAGTTATGTATGTAATTATGTTAATAGTACAGAGCTTCTCAGTGAAGAAATCAGGTATTTATGTAATATATGTAAACATTACTTGCAAATGTATTATGATTAATAGTTATAAATAGATGTGTACAATAGAATTACGCATTTAATGCAGATCGAAATCACTTTATGTGCGTTTGGGTATACACTCTATACTGAAAAAAGTTATCAATCGGACTCTTCCAAATATTATGTGTGCGTAATAAGTGGATTTATATGTGCAAGTAATGAAGTAGATAAATGCATATTCTGTAATTTTATAAGATCGCCTAGCAAAACTTTACATTTCACTGGGACCTGTTTTAGCATACTACACTACACTTGCACATTTTCAAAAATAGAGAAAATAATTTGTAGGATGCTATATGAGCGAAGAGTCATAATTCATAGTTTGAAGACTTTTAAGTGTACGGAAATCGATTGCAGTAGATGTTCAAAGATAAAAGATTGATGTCGCAGTCGTATCCAAACTTCGAACTGTTAAAAAATCATGAGAAGAGATGTTGTGTCAATAATCTAAAGAATCGCTCTTCTTCTTCGCCAACCGTGTCCTCTGATGTGTTCTGCTCAGGCCAATAGAAACTACTATATATCCATTCATAAGTAGTTTGGAACCACATTACGCAGATACTTCGGTAGACTGGCTGTACACTATAGAAATAGGTGTTTAACACGTGGGTAACAGAAGCCTGAAGAAAATTTTCTGTGAATTAACGAAAAATCACTCTTCAACGTCTTCCAGTTGAATAGATATGCTTGTGTATATTTGTCATAGTTCTTTCTTGGTAATTATAGTTTTTGTAAGCTTAGACCTGTCATGATCTGGTTGTACTTTTCTGGAAGATTAAGCTGTTTATTTTCAAGGTATTTTCAAAAATGAAATTAATTAAAGTGGTAAATGATTATACGTTTCATGCAGAGTACAAAAACTGTGGAACAGATTTTTGATTTTTAGCATGACCTGGTTTCATACCACGCTTCAAAGCTATGGATGCCTAGTTTGAAGGGTAAAAAGTCGTAAATTTGTTTGAGTAGTCCAAATTTCCAGTATAGGCCGATCGTATACATGTGGTATGCGTTACAATAACTATATTTTTAAATTAAAAATATTCTCCTCTAAATTTTTTTTTGACTGAGTCAAAGAATGGAAACAGGTTCCTGTAAACGTATACTAGAACTTAACTGAAAACGTACTCGGAAGGTTTAAAGCAGTCACTGCGGCCAAAGGTGTTCTTTGGTGTATTTAGAATTTGTGAAATATATATATATACTTTTCCTGTTCAAATTGTGTTTGCTATTACTTACTACATTAATAGTTAATGTATTTATTGACGCATGTAAAATGTGTGCGTGCGTTTTATTTTCTTCCTTTGTCAAATTAAACTATAGATAATGGTTTGGCTTCAATAAAATGTGCGTTTTGAAGCTTTGAGGAACTTCATTAACACATATGCAACTTCAAGCGGTTGCTGAAGAATAAGCTGTTTCCCCAGTTATTAAAATATCCCCTAAATTACATGTAGTTTTTAAGCAACAAAGACAAATATATGTAAAACCCCAGTATATTGTGCTGCCTCATAACATGATACATCTATGATTTAAGCAGTATTCCTTCTTTCAATTTTTCTATGCGAAATTTCGTTTTTTAGTTTCCTTCCATACGGAATTTTACAATTTGAAATCCTGTTTTATATAAATGAATTATAGCAGCGATTCTGAACTTTTTTTACTCGATGGCGTACTTCATTGAACATCCACGATCCGGGTTTGAGATATTTTTATTCTTATACATCTCTTAAATCTCTCTCTCTCTTGGTCTTGGGTTTTATCCATTGCTTAGTCACAGAAATCAGCTCCTAAGAAAACTTGTCATGTTGATGTAAATATATGTTCTAACTTCGGGCTTGCTAGTTGACTTCACGTGCATATTGTGCATATTGTATGGCAGTAAAGACAATACAGAGTAATTTCATTAATACTTCAAGGTAAACTCTTCTGCCTTTCTAATATGTGTGCGCGTATCTTTAAATTGCATGCAGTTGATGATATGATTTTATTGTTAGAAAATGTTCAGCTGTAGTAAGATAGCTTCTCTGCAGAGCGAGCGTAGGGTTGCCAGAAAATGGTAAGGGAAGGCAAATGTTGCTATATTTGGCGCGGAATCGCCCCTTTTTCGACTAAATCGCCGATATGCCGTAGACGGATGGAGAAAATTCTAGAACAAATTCTTACCGGTTTGCCCAGAATGTTCTCGAAGGCAGGCAAAAACCATTTTAAACCCGGCCTGTACGCGGAGTAGCAGTCTAGTTAAAGTGTAGAGTCATTAGGTTATTTAGAAGCAGGAGAGATGAAAAATGAGCAACGGCTTCGCCGGGAATCGAACCACGGACCTCTCGGTTACGCGTCGAATGGGCTGACCACGAAGGCCTGCGAAGAAGGCGGGAAAAATACCTTATAAAAGAACATATATTTTTAATAAGGAAAATTTCTCCGCATTAGGAGTGGCTCCGTCCCAACTTAGAGGGAAACAACATGCGCGAAATATCTCTCACCAAAGCTCGAGGGCGGCGTCGAAGTTCGAAGGTCACGTTTATAACGAGTTCATAAAACGAATATCGTTTTAAATAAAGGAGAAGAAAATATTTTTTCGCGCAAGTAAATTAATTAATGGATTAGTTATCTGAGCAAAAAAAAAAGTACGAAAATTTGAGTTTAAATTTTCGCGAAAAGTCAAAGAAGAAACGTTCTTTAACGCGTGTTCCTTAATTTCCTGTACGCATCGCGGAGGGGGAAATTCTCGCCGCCAGGTTCAGTCGCCAAATCCCTTAGCGATTTCTTCCCTCTGCTTTCTAGCGGCGTAATAGCAAACTGGTTTACATTTACGTGTGTGGAACCTTTTCTTCTTTACATAGACGTTCTTTAGTGTAGTGTCGAGTTGGTCGTTGAGTGTATCGCGAGTTAGTGCATCTAGAAGTGTGCATCGTTTTGGCTGTCGAGTGTATCGCGAGTTGTAGCGAGGAGAATCTTAAAAGTACGTCTTGAGTTCCGAGTCAGGAGCTGTACGCTAGAGCTTTGCTGTGTTGCTGATTGTTTTAGCGTGTTTGTCGTTCGATGACTGACGTGTTTTTGAAATTGTCCTGAGTAATACTGGTTAATAAATTGTGTTTTGATTGTTCATTAAATATTGTCGTCAATCGCTCCAAATCCACGAACCCGTAAGAAGCAACAGTAGGATATCCATGCAGTATCTTTCCAGGCGTTCATTTATCTAATGTTTTCTCTGCCTTATCAAGAACGGTTAATAATTCAAAGCATCTAGTACTAACACCAACATCTGCACCTCCTCGTCTATTAAGTCGACAGTCTGAAAGATTAGAATACTACATAAGTGAAGAAATTAACGAGACTGTAAAATCCAGACAGTAGGTAAAGTAAATTATGCAAAACGGATTTTATATTCTGAACAGCGCTGTCTTAGTAGCAGATCTACAGCTAGTTGTGGTACATTTTAAACGTGTTTGAAAGTTGCTAAATCTCAGATTAAAGAGATACAACTGGAACTAAACTGCTTTCTTAATTGAAATCTGTGTTTGATGTGCTTCAGGGGCTGTTGAAATATAATTTTGTAGCTTGCTGACCAGTTCAAGATGCACTATTCTTTCAAGATGCATTATTCTTTGGTTTTCAGTCTAGATCATGATAATTTCATAATAAAACATTTTGGTCGAGACAAATATGAAGTTAAAAAGCAACTTTTCATTGCTCTAGTTGGAGATTATGCGATGCGCATAAATCTAAAATTATGGTACCAAAGTACCTAAAATTTTCATTTCATTGTAGAATAGTACGATTTACTGTTAATAACGATTTACTGATGAATCTTAAAACAATTTTCAAATCTTTATTATTAGGGTTTTACCATTCGGAATTATTCCATCGGTCAGCGGGTTGATAAAGCAAGCAAAGCATTGTTACATAATCACAGTTTGTTTTTACAGTCTGCTTCAGAATAACATACATTAGTAATCTTTATCGTATTATGCATAACGAATATATGCAATAGTTTTCTGTGAAGAGAACGAAGATCTTAAAATGAACATTAAACAGAATGATGTCGCATTATAAGAGCTTAATTTTGGAGTGTTTGAGTTTTTACTGATTATTGATACTGAATGTTTGCTTTACAGACGTATAAAAATTTTTGCTTCGAACTGTTAAGTTTATGTAAAGTTTGCTGCATTTAGAGAGAGAAAAACTGTACTTCTTTCTTTATTTGTAGCAAATATATCTTTTTCGTATTTAAAAACATTAGCAGAATCATTTGCTTAACAGCATCTAATTTATTTTGAAAATAGATGGAGCCATTTTACTAGCCCAAAGGAGCAATTTGTACAGAAGGGCTCTTATTTTCGTTTTGGCATTTTGCGTCGGTTCACTATAAATGTCGGTTCACTTTTCAAATTGTTGCCACCAAATATTAGAGCTCCACATTATATTTAGAGAAATTAAATAATAAGAATATGCAGGAATGTATGTATGTTTCTCGCACTGTCAAAAAACAACGATACAAACATCATCTACAGACATCAGATTTTGAATAACGTAGTCGGTACTTAAGATACATCAGATTTTGAATAACGTAGTCCTCCATTCGAATATGGGCATCTGGAAGCGCAAATTTTGAATTTGTTTTATTATCGATTTCATAGTTTGTCAAATATTAAAAGAATTTTTGATTAACAAACTCGACGATTTCAAAGCGAGCGATGGTAACACTGTACGGGGGAGGGAAACCTTTTTAAGTCTCTGTAGTTACTCCAGATACTGCGATAATTCGTTTTACGTTTGTGTGTCTGTTCGTTTTACGTAAGTTTGGAACTAGTTTATGCTTCCAAAGCAAGCCTAACTCTATAAAATTATAAGTGTTCACTTAAATGGACAAACAGCTTGGATTCATATAGTGCGATCAACGGGCTACGCGTAAAACATTTATAGTGTATGAGAAAAACTTGAGTTTTCGGCACTTTTCTTGTATCAGTCATTATTGCCCGTGTAATACTTTTGAAAAAATAAAGTGTTTTATTTTCAGTTTGAAATAAAGAGTTGTGGAGTCATCATGTTATTTTGAATCACGAGACATGAAAATGCGCAGTGCCCTCTCCGGGACTCGAACCCTGGACCTCTCGAATACGCGTCGAACGTGCTTTCAGTTACATCACGTAGGCGTGCAGAAAGGAGGGGGAAACTACCTTATATACTAACCCTTTTGGAGAGCGACTGGGGATGAGGGGGCCCAATCGCCAAATCCTAGTTATCGTCCACTACCTTTTAGTTCACTCTAGTCATTAAGTTATATCGATACTGGAACGGCAACAATGTGCAGTGCCCTCGCCGAGACTCACTCACTGGACCCTTCGAATACACATCTGTTGACACCACTAAGAGCGCAGGAAGGAGTACGAAAATACCCTGTAGAGTAATCAAGGGAATAAATGGATGCTTGTTGACTTAACGATTAATGAAAAATGTTAGAAAAAGGAAGAAACAAGAAAAAGCTTTTTTATTTGCCCGTCTGACGTATTAAAAATAATAATAATAGAAAATATTTATCTTATCCTAATATATTATCTACAGTGAAACACATTTCTCCTGCGTCTAACTTAACGTCTATGACTTAAAACCGCTAAGCTGTTACTAAGGCTTTAGAACTGAAAAAATGAAGTCGCTCCCTCCCCGGAAAAAAAAAGAAAAAAAATGCAAATTGGGGATCAGAAAGTGGGACTTAACTATCATATCTAGCTATTAACTATCCAAGATGTTTTAAAGTTAAAACATAAGAAGCTAATTTCCGTGCTTAATCATGTTGTAGCTGCATCGTATAAAACATCTAACTTAAGGTATTCATATGTTGGTTTGTATTATATGTCAGACTAACCATTTTTAGGTAGGAAAACATTATTATGACATAAATGTGAGAGATAATGAATATTTCATATTTGCTGTTTAAGTGCACTTACATACTGTCAGTGATTTTAAGTTGAAAACCTCATTTTTTTACGGTCGTATAATAAAAGAAGCATTAGTAGTTAAGTCGCATAAAATGAAAGGTTTAATCTATTTTCTTCCCTCCCTTTTTACTGTACTTACAAATACTTACAAATAAATACGTCATCAAAAAGAGAATGGTCGTTGAAGGGTGCTAAGAAAAAGCTAATTGAAAGCTTACACAGGCTTACTCTATAAAATTATCTCTTCCCGACAGAAATCTTTGAGCGTGTGATGTCACTGACGCATAGTCTGCTCCAAGGGGAACGTAATACGAATTGTCATTTTTCCCACCTCTGTTAGTCAAGTGACTCGAGCGTTGGCAAGAGCATGAAACCTTGTATATCTAACGACGTTAGGCCTTATAGTTAGTTAATTATGACGAAAAAAAGACCTTTACCAGTACTTTACCAGTACTAGTAGGTAAAATATTAATACCTGTTGGAATACATTATATATATGTAATAATAAATGCAAGGAAAAGACGGAGCAGCATCGATGTATAATAGCTATATAAGATAAAGAAACCTGGCAGTCGAGGCGGTTTTAATTCGATTTTTATTTTCTAGTTGACGTTCGTAGTCACAATCACTTGGCACTCTAGTAGGGGGGGATATGTAAGATAAAAAATATGTAAACCAAAATTATAATTTAAACTAATCCCTAATTCCCTTTAATTCTCTCTCTGTTTTAAAAATCGTAATAACTTCTCTGGATTGCGTCATTTCTAGATCATTCCATTTTGCATGGCCTGCGCAACGCTGATGACGTAATAATTGGGAACTGAAACTTTTAACTCAAACCAAAACTTTTCTCTTCATGTGCTTCCATATTGGCTAACTGGGCACTTCAGCTTCTTTCTGTGCGCTACTTGGTCGCTGTTTCTTTCTGCGCGCTTTCTGTCGCAGTATTTTTCCAAAATGTAGATGTTCTTTAATAAGCACGAAAGTCTTGCAAGTTATGATGCAGTCCTCTCCAATATTAATCCGTTGCAACTCTCATCAAGTCATCTTATTTCATAATGGCACGGTTTTCTATAATAATGCAGTTATATCATTATAATGACGCAATTTGACTATATTAAATGGAACAATTCTATTACATATATATCGGAGGTAAAATATATGATTATGAACAAAGTGTCAAGGTATCATCTTTTGTGTGTGTGTGTGTGTGTGTGTGTAGACACGGTATGAAGGTAAATGAGCTGTACGTGTGATGTATCTTATAAATTTGATGTAATTACTGTTTCTGCAGAACTTACGACAAAAAAATGTGCATTACAATGCAACGAAAAATTTTTTCGTATTTTAGCGGTTCGACCCGCATTTTGTATCTGTTTACATAATTTAGATTCATTATCCAGATTTTTATGGTGTTTTGTAAATTTAGAGACAGACTTTTATTCTTTTTATCCTCATTTTGTGTCCATTAGTATGGCAGTTAGCTTTCTCATATATTTGAAAATGGCATATTATAATATATCATATTCTTCTACTTATTTCCAAATAAATTCGATCTTGAAGTTAAAAAATTGGTTCTGCATTTCGAGGATTTCCGATCATGCTCCATCCCTCCCGTCCGCCAGCGGCCGAACGTCTAGGACCAGAGAACACGGGTAGTCTGATCTAGGTTCAAATCTCGACGGACGGACTGACTGCGAGGGAGGTTTCTAATTTTCGCTATATATAACCTAAATACAAACTAATTTTCCCAATATCCTCAACGGAGGCACCTCATCCCGCAAGTAGGTAACCATTGTGTGCTCGCGATAATCAGCTAAACCCATACCCATCACCTTGTAGAATAATGCCCTTTTTCTTAATTTTCATTCCTAAGCTTTATATTCAACGTAATTTAATCGAGATATTAACTCGTATTTGATAGTATATTGTCTAGATTTATTTCTTCAAAATCTGATGTAAAAATATAATTTTCCAATTTTCCTTTTATAAATGGAAGTGTTAGTTTAGCTGTAAAATTATTGTATTTTAACTGGCTTTTCTAAAATAATTCCATGCTCTGAAAGGGAATTGTTTGAATTTTTATAGTACAACCGATCTTTGATGAGTCGAAACTGAAGCGATGAAGGGAAATTAATCGAAAATTTAACTCGTGGAGAAAATTTAATTTCGAATTCTGTATTTCGGCATTCAGTTTGATAAATTTCGAATAATCGGTGAGTTCGGTAAGTTTCTCTTGTTTAAACTATAAAAGAAAAATTACATTATTCTGTTCCGTTTCTCATCTTTATGAATTGTTGCGAATAGTTTTTGAAATTTTGTCAGGAATTTTCTAATGATATCGTAAATTATTACAATATCGCAATGTAAATTTCTTTTAATATAAAAGTTGCCGAGTATTAATATTCAGCCAACGTAATGTTTGATTTTATCTTTAGCATTTATATACTAGATTACGACATTGTTTTCTCAAAACGAATTTATTTTATAAAAGTGTCAAAGGGAAAATGAAGGTGGGGTTTCTTACAGGTTGAGACAGTTGATCCAGAGTATTTTGGCTTAATGGAGGAAAGAGCAGAAAAATAATAAAAGAATTTTCCTCAAACAATAATGAAGAAAACGTAAATGAGAGAAATTTAGATCGAAACTATATGCGTATTGATAAAAATAGGCTAATATGCGGAAAATGTTATTAATAGATGTAACAGAAACATAAGAAGACATAGAATGCCCGTGTAAAAAATCAGTAGTAGTTTATTTCTTAATGTGGAAACATTTTTCTTGGCATTAACATTTTGACTTTAAATTATTTTGCCTAATCAAAGAAATCAGTTAATGAAGAGAATGCTTATATTCCAATTTCTTTACATTATTATTCCTTGATTTAGTTTTTCGAAGCCATATAAGAGTATATTTACATGTCATCAAAGAATTAGAATTTGTTTCATAAACTTTCTTGCGTTTTTGTAAGCAATTTTTACTTTCATTTTCTCACTGGACTAATCAAATGAATTACAAAAAATCCTTAAACCAAAAAATGTATTTTGGAAGATTTCCTGAAATATGGATTGCATTTCCTCTTGAATGGTAAATAAATTACTTTACTGTTGCGTTATTATTATTAACCCAAAGGGGCAGTTTCCCCAGAAGGACTATCGATTTCATTGTGGCATTTTGCGTTGGTTCACTATAAACGGCGTTTCACTTTTCAGATTGTTACTACCAAATATTAGAGCCCTGCATTATATTTAAAGAAATTAAATAATGAAAAATCTGCGTGAACGTTATGTTTCTCGCGAAGTGAAAACGGTACCTAGACACATCAGATTTTGAATAATGTAGTCCTCCACTCGAATATAGGCATCTGGAAGCCCAAATTTTGAATTTGTTTTATTACCTAGTTCATATTTTGTAAAACATTAACGAATTTTCGATTAACAAAGTCAACGATTTCAAAGCGAGCAGTGGCAACACTATACGTTAGGGGGAAACATTTTTATCCCGAGTACGCGAGACTGTGTATCAGAAATTCTAAAGATAAGCTCTTTTTAAATTATTTTGTGATATTGTTGTTGAATTGAAGTTTATGGCTTAAGTACGAAGAACATGATATTTAATAAATAAAGGTAACACACAAAACGTTAAAAAAAGTCCCTTTGGGTGTAAAATAAAATTTGAAAGCTTTCAGATTTAAAAAAAAAAAATCTATTCAAGATATTTCACGGAAAACTATACAGGAGCTTTCTGTTTTAATCTGTGCAAGTTTAAAATTTAGTACATATTTGAAATCAGAACAAAATCTATAAAGTAAATATTGCATTGATTAAAATAGTACGTTTTCAAGATCTCTGCTAATGTTATGAACATTGGTAGTAGTAATCCTTAGTTCGCGAACACATATTCTTTTCCAAAATTTTTTAAATGCTTTTATGAAAGTGTTAAAAAGAAAATGTTTATAAAAGTGTCAAAAGGAATGTTTTCCCTTCGTTCATGTAAATATCAAAGTAAAACATAAAAATGAATATCTTTTTAATACTCTTTTAGTTTCCGGTTTATTTTGTCGTAGCAGTATTTATCAGAAAACTTCCCTGAAATGTTTAAATTTTGTTTCAAATGTTTAATATCGATCTTCCTTATTTGGTAAATTGCCTAATTCTTTGTTTTTTAAACCTCATATTTTTATTTTTATTTATCCAAGGGCTAGAGTATTTCTCTGGCGATTGTTCATCAATCCAGTCCTTACTAATTGCAAATACAAAATCATACAGAAATAGATAAAACCAAATATTATTTACTACGAACTACTATTTTTAAATGAAAAGCAAAAGAAACAGAAATAGAAAATTTATTTTTGTTTATTTATTGCGTTTATTTATTATTTTATTGTGAAAACGCAATAAGAATTCTTGATTTTGTTGGAAATATATGTTACTGAATATGCTGTATGTTACTGAAGTGGAAGAATAGTTTTATTGAATGATAATCAACACTAAATATTATACGCTTCGAAAATACAGTCAGGTACTTAACAACTCCTCAGTTTCATCAGACCTTTAACTTCCCGCTGGTAGGGTTAAAAGGTATTTTTTCCCTCTTCCCAGCATGCCTTCATGATGTAACGGTAGCACAAGCGCCGAGTGTGCTACCGTTACACCATGAAGACATTGCACATTTTTCACATCTTCAGCTTTAAAAAAAAAAAAAAACTTACGAATCTACAAATGGCAACCGAACTAAAATGTGGGAGACAATAATTCGTCACTATCAGGACTTGGCGATTGGGTTCCCTAATGACTAGTCGCCCTTTAAAAAAGGGGAGTATATAAGGTATTTTCTCCCTCTTTCCGGCATGCCTGCGTGGTGTAACGTTAGCACCTCGGCGCGTATTCCATAGGTCCAAAGTTACTGCACTCCTTCAAAAAGCCCTAATGACTCTACAGGGTGTTCGATTATTGTTTCGGAAGCACTGCATAATGGGACCTGAATATAAAGGTGCAAGATACGAAACAACCTTGAACAACCTTTAAATACAAGCCGGCCACTTTAGCAAGAAATTGATCTTTACCAGAACTACCAGGAATAAAGTAGCTTGTACCCTTATGAAGATCAGTTTTTAACTCGTAAAGATTTACTTTTGTAAAGTTACGGGCACGTTTTTAGGTCGGGCATCGCTGCGCAAGTAAAGTTCCGTTTGCTTTGGCAAATCAGGATAGCAAACTTAAACACTTATTCTTTAAGTGGGGTGTTTTTCAGCAACCTGCATCAAAAGCAAGTGCCTGCACTTTGATGCAGGTTGCTTTTAACAAATTAGAAACTGCGGTTATCTTTATTCCGCAGCACTCTAGCAAAAATCTCTCTTATTTTGAATAGTGGAGGATTTAATAGTGCCAACACCTTTTTGATGGGCACATTTATGAAGGCATCTCATGGCTCTAATCTCGTTAACACTCAGCTCCGCTGAATCTACTTTCATGACAGTTAAAGTTTTCAACGCAAATACATAACGAACTCATTTCATGCCAGTTAATTACTTCAATTACTGTCATGTTCATAATGAAATGAATGCAATAACAAATTGGTTGATAATTAATAATGGACAAAAGTAAAGCTAACTAAATTAAACCACTATATTGTTAGCATTTTATTCTTGTTTTATTAAATTATGCTAAGCTTCTTATCGAAATATCTTGTCAGTGAACATTGTCTTTTGTATTGTTTTCGGCTTGCTTTGTTTGAATATCATTCAAAGAAACATCAGTCATATCGTGCAGAATCTCGAAATATTGATCTTTCCGGCTTTTTTATTAAGTCGTGCGTGCGGCTGTCTGTTAAGATCGTAAACTGCTCTGTTATATCGTTATGCATTGTTACACAAGATTGCAAACGTGTGTCATTATCTCCATGAAAGTGCTGTTTAGATGCAGTCGCTGATTTAAGAGTTCTCGCCTTTCTAGATGACATGGTAGTCTTTAAATAAGTGACCAGATGATAAATGGTTTAGACTTCGCTTCAATATGTTTGGTGTTTTCCTCCTAAAAAGACTGACTTTTTGCCAAAGCGACATCTCATTTATGGCACTATGTTGCAAATCATTGAAATTTATCATTGTTGTCGCTTACTATTTTTAAGAGATGATGAGAGAAAAGGCACAGGTTAATATCTTCTGTGCCACCATATAAACCTCAGTACCAAAGTAGGAATAAATAAATAAAACTGACTTTTAACTGAAAGGAATCAAATATGTTTACATGTATACAGTATATACCGGCGCATTTTTAATACAAAAAATCTGATGTATACACCTCTTGACTTCCTCGTACGGAATATTAAATTATACGCATTTTTTGCTGCAATTCGTTTAAACATATTCCCTCGAATTTCATTAGAGATATATTTCTTATTCAATTAATTCAGTTCTCACTTAGTGATTAGGCAAAAATGCATTAAACCTCAAAATATCTTCATTAAAAATTGAAAAATATACAAAAGTATAAAACGTAAATACAGTTAAAACAATTAACATTAATGAGTTTCTACGCAAAAATAAGCAGTTCGGCCAGCGGGCGAGAAGGTAGATTTTTTGATGCACAAAACTGAAAGTTTACTTTTGGTCTCACTCGTCAAAAAGACACTGAAGGCATAGAAACTGACTTAATTTGTTGTGGACGGTATGCTGATTCAATCATGGGATAATTTAATAACTTAAATGATAATTCCAGAAGGGATTAAGCATGATTTAATTCGCAAGAATAAAAGAAGATATTATCTTTGTTGTTGCGAAAATTAGTTTATCTAGATTGGCAACAAATCCACTATTCTGCTAAGTTTAAAATGTAAACAAATATGGCTGCTACGGCAAAAAAATTAGGTTTAGCTGCATTTAAACAACTTTTAAATTGTTGATAATTCTATAACTATTGCATTCAGGTTAACTAAAGGCATAAAAAGCTAACCGGAAGATAAGAACAACATAATTCAATCATTTTTAAAGCAAAAAATGCTCAATTTACCAACATATAAGAATAAAAAAATTGGGCTCACGGAGCCGAGTAACAGAGTGGGTATGTATGATGTATGTATGTATATAAATATAACTTTTGGTGCTCTTGATTGCCACCAAAAAGGGAGATGCACAACTATATGCTATAGCAGTCCTATATCCAAAATTTTAACGTTGTAGGGCTACACATTTTTGAGTTATGCGAGATACATAGGTACGTACTTAACAGACGCCACGAAAAAAAATCTTTTCTGAATTCATTTTAAATCAGTTTTGTAATTCATTTGGGGAAAAAGAGCCCTTTCTTCTGTCCTTACGTAGATGTCACGTAAAAACATCGTTAAATTGCATTCGATAGCGGTCAAAATGGATGTTCTCGTTGAAGTATGATATCTGGAATTTTTCGTGATTACAATACTTCCTTTACTTCGTACAAGGAAGTAAATATAAGATCGAAATTTACAGGTGCGCGTTATACGCCGGATATAAAAATGATAGATTTAAAAATAAGGAAAAGATGATTATACAAAAATTAGATTTCTGAATGCACCTAAATGCTTTTTCTGGCGATTTTCTAGGACCCAGTTCGCAACATTTTCTTGTAGTATATCATTAGATTGTAGCATATCTAGATATGTCACTCCTACAGGTCCTGTTATCTGCACCGTTGCTGGTGAGAAATATTTGCAGATGTTGCAAACTTTTATCGTTGCTGAATTGCAGCAAAGACAATGCTTCCGGTAATTTTTATGCAAGATTGAGCGTGGCCGTATACTCTTTGTTCAGTGTAGAAATCTTTTACTCCAACATTTCGGTAGTGAGAAAGTTAGGCACTGTTTTCCGACGGAAAGATAGCTTCATTCTCTCAGTATCCCCCCTTGTGACTTTTGGTTGTGAGTACTTTAAATCCGTTGTATGTACTGCAGCGTTACAAATGCGAGTCCTTGAAGGCGAACTAAAATGGGCTATTACAAACAGCCAGACTGACAGTTTACATGCAGGAATAAATAATGTCGTAAACCATATGCAGTATCTCGTGGATAGGAGAGGTAAGCACATCGAAAATGTTGCACGGAATCCAGGGCACCCTTGTGATAATTAATAAAAGCTTGTTTTTCGTGAGTTCTGTGTTGTATGCAATCATTTCTGTAAGTGCGTTTTTTATTACTGAAACATTAACGAAGTTTTGTGTAATCCATTTTCCGGCTTGTTCATTGTAATTATTGACCCGTTTTGGTTCCGACAGCGGCAGATTATTTCCTGTCGGGGATTTTTGTGCTTTTGAGGGCGAGGGGAGCCAGAATCCATCTCTTCATGCCTTCTACAGGTCAGGTGAAATTGGGTTTTCTTTCGTTCATTAGTTTTATGTACAGGTACCTTCAAACAGGGAAAGCTATTTTGTAACAACCATGTACTTTTAATAAGAACAGGTTAGATACTAGACTTACTGACTTAAACGGTGTTCTCATTTTCTGAATTCACCTGGATTTCATTATCAGTTGCATATCTGTTTCATGTTGAATCGGATATTAGTTACAAAAACATTCTTCCCTATAACGCAGCTTATGAAGTAAATGTAACTAGAAATCTTAGGGAGTTAAGTTAGAGTAATAAACAAGATGATGTAATTGGTAACCATTTTTGGCGAAACACCTCTCGTAAAACCGTGTTGTGGTTGTGCCTATGTATCTAAGGCACAAATATTCCAGAAATCTTTGTTCTGTCTCTTGACCATGATAACTGATGGCTTAGCACAAATTCAGTTAGTTCGCATCTAAAATTGTAATTTCGTATATAATATAGTTACGTAATTTTGTTGTTCAAAAAATGCTGAGATCTCATAGCTTAGGGTCCGTGTGATGAGCTGCCGAAGTTTGCAGATGTCGTTCCGAGGCGTGGACAAACCGGGCTTTTTAATCAGAAGCGTCCTGATTCAGTCTCTCCTTGTTGGAGTAATCATTTTTCAAATTGTATCGCATATTGTACTAATAATATTATTAATCTCCGTCATTGTTGTTAACTGCCTGTTAGTTATCTATTACATCTTTTCATTCATTTTAAATTTCTTACTCCACTGAAATACACTCAACCTTTTTGTTGGCATTTCCATCAAATGTCACGTTCTGTAGTTAAGTTCTAATTCAAATAGC